>SNQJ01S0020125.1:104056-132110 GCA_010110895.2 Picea sitchensis | reverse complement strand
ATGGTCATGTAGTGTGGTTGTAAGGTGCTTAGCATCATGCATAAAAACATTTTCGTTGGGTGTTAGATAAAACAAAAAGTGCTTAATCCGCAAATCCAATAAGAGTCTTGTCAAAAGAACCGAATCGCCAATTCTAGCGACAGATAACTAAATTTAGCTCTGTCAAATAGATTTCACTAACACCAGTTGCATTACACACTCACTTGAACCTCGCTCTCTTGCACCCAGACTGATCCTTTCACTTGATTCTTTTCTTATGAGTATTTGTCTTAAGTTGGTCGATGGTGTATAATGTCGAGAATATCTTCTACTACTTTGTCTTGGTCTTGACCAAGGGCTGCTTTCTCTCTCCATTTTATTTTATTGTTTCTTTTCCTTTAGTTTGATGACTATTCTTTAAATACTTTAACTTTTTCATTTTTAATACTTGAATTTGTTTAACTACTTTTTGTTTGTTAATTTTAAGCAAGGTTTATTTCTTATAAGTATGATTAGTTGTTTAGTGGGTTCTTGTTGGCAACTCCCTACTATGCTTTGCTAACAGGGTCCTTTTCTTTGATACTTGATATTTCTTTAAACGAGCACCATTAATTACTTACTTAAATGGATGCCCCAATAACATTCTAAGTTGGACTACTCCAGTCAGTCAAATATCTTCTTCCAGATAAGGCCCCAACCATGTTGTTTCCAATTTTCTAGGTTTTCCTTTTATGCGATTGTCATACAATAAGACTAAGTCTCCCTATTTTATATCCTTTTTCTTTAAGTGATGATCATGCCACACTTTTTGTTGTAGCTTCTGAATCTCTTGGTGATGGATTTCTATTAAGCTCTGTTCTTCCATCTTGTTTAGTTGGTATAGTCGTTCATTCATGTTTTTTCTCTCATCAAATTTTGTTATAGCTGCGACCTTGTCGAAATTAGTCCAAAATTGTAATTCAATGGCTTCCTGGTCATAGACTAGCTTGAATGAAGTCTATTCAATCGATATTTTGAATGTTGATCTATACGCCTAGAGGATTGCAAGAATCTTATCATCCCACTCATCTTTATTTATGTCACAGATCTTTGTAAGTCCCTTGTGTAATGTTTTATTAAAGGATTTGATTGCCTCATTTGCTTGTGGGTGATAGGTTGTCATTTTTCTATGGTCGATTATAAATTTTTCTAGTAGAACTTTAATTGTTTCATTTACAAAGTGAGTTCCATGGTCACTGATTAGTGTCAGAGGACAACCAAATCTTGTGATTATTTTCTCGTAGGTTAATTTAGATGCTACCTCTTTGGTACAAGATTCAACTGACTCAACTTCTGCCCACTTAGTCACATACTCGCCTGCAATAATGATGTACTTGGCACCGGTTCTTCTTTCCCTCTGTGGAAATGGCTCGACAAAGTCGATAGCCCAGATTTCGAAAGCTCGATTAGGGTTTATTGAACTTAGTGGAATTTCAATTTTCCACAAGGGTCGTCCAAGCCTCTGACAACTATCACATTTTTGTACTTGATCTCGACAGTCTTTACGCAAATTTGGCCACCACATGCCTGCTTGTAGTACCTTCTTGGCTATTGTGTCGTCCTGGAAAATGTCCTATGGCTGCTCGTACATGGCTTCATTGATGATATCCTCCCTTTCATGTTCTAGCACACATCTTCTTAAAACATCATCCATTCCCATTTTGTATAAGTATTCGTTAAAGAGTGTGAATGGTGCAACTTTCATGGCTAGAAATTTCTTTTTGTTTGTTGGGAGGTCCTCCGGGGCCTTTCCTTCTCCTAATAAATTTGCAATATCTTCTAAATATTTAGGTGCATATTTGAATTTGAATAATTGTGCATCTATGAGGTCATCATCGATGCCTGTCAGATATTCTCCTATTTCTAATTGTGAAAAGTGATAATGTCAGACATTCTTTTTCCCTGGTCGAATGATTATGTCAAATTCAAATTCCTAAAATAATAGTAACCACTAAAAAATATTTCCTTGATGAACTGGTTTATTGACCAAGTATTTTAATGGTTGATGTTCTGTAAAAAAATGTAAAGGGGTTTTCCAATAAATAGTGATGGAAATTTTGTACCGCGAAGATCATTGATAGGGATTCCCTTTCTGTAGTTGAATAATTTCTTTTTGCTTTATTCAGTTTCCAACTTGCATATGCATTTGGGTGATCCATTGTGTCCTTGTATAGCTGAGATAAAACTGACCCGACAACTACATTGGACGCATTGACATGGACATTAAATTTTCTCAACCAGTCTGGAAATTTGAGAATGGGTGCTTCGACCAACTTCTTTTTTAAAAATTCGAAGGATTCTTGGTAGTCTTGGCTCCATTTGAATTCAACATCTTTTCATATAATCTCATCCATTGGGAATGTGATGTCTGAGTAGTGGTGTATAAACTTCCTATAATAATCAGTATGACCTAGTGGAATTTTGATCTGTTTTTTTTAATTTATGGGTGGTTTTAGATCAAGGATAATCTTTATCTTAGCCATGTCGACCTTCACCCCATCTTTACATTCCACATGTCCTAGAAGGATTCCAATAGGTGTGGAAAATATGGATTTTCTGATGTTTAGTGATAATTGAATCTGTCTACAACATTCTAACACAAGTCAAAGACATTATATGTGATTTTTGAATAGACTATAGATTGTCCATTCGTTGAAGTATACAATCATGGTTTTGTAGATATACTCTTGGAATGATTTAATCACTATTATTGAACAAACTTCTGGCGCGTTATTCAAACCGAATCACATTAATCTGTGGGAAAAAGATCCAAATTTTGACATGAATGTTGTTTTTGCCTGATCTTCTTTTGTTATTGGCACCTGGTTATATTCTGAGAATCAGTCGATAAATGAATAAAATTTGTGATCAACGAATTCATTTATGATTTCATTAGCAAAAGGGGTGGGGAATGGATCTGTCAGAGTCTGTTTGTTGAGTCCCTGGAAATCAACATAAATTCTTAATTTCTTTGGATCATGCTTCTTTGGTTGTACCACCATGGGACTTGCCCATTCTTCCTTGTTGATAGGATAAATAATTCCCTCTTGTAGCATTCCTTTGATCTCTTTTTGAATGATTTGTTTGTACTTATGAACTAACTTGTATGGTCATTTTTTTATTGGTTTTGCTCCTTGGATCAATTCAAGCTTAATTTCACCCATTTCCTCTACAAGTCCTTTCAGATCCTTGTAGTTGTGTGCAAAAACATCTTGATACTCTTTTAGTAGACTGACTATGTTAATTGTTTTCTTGTCAGACCAATAATCACCTATTGGCACCATTTTTGGTCGACCATCATTTGATATGTAGAATTCCTTTGTTTTTATTTCCACATCCATCCATTCTGGTGGCTTTTCTTCATAGAGATGGCATTATCCTTGTTCAATTTTTTAAAATATTTTTGGGAAGTCGGGTTGTTCTTGGTCTTCTTTGTGTTATGTGGCTATTCTTAATACCGAATTCACATGATTCTGCAGTGTTGGATGGTATTTCTTCAACTGAAAGCTCTGTCCTGGCCATTTTATATTATCCATGTCGATCCTTCGTGCAATTGATATTTCTTTGTTTTATACCAACACAAAATTACAAGTCGATGTCGATCCTCCATCGACCTGCATCTTTACTTTTTCTTTCTGTACAACTGGTGAAGGAATTTCTAGAAAGTTTTTTATTTGACATGCTGCATCTTTCAAGTGTTCCTCTGCTAGATTAAATTCAAAGTCTTGCACAAAATTTCCTTTGATTTTATCCCAGTTTAAAGTGTGGCCGCATGCTTCTTCAATCTTATACCATTTTCTCAGTATCTCATCTAATGTACTTGGGAACATATGGGGCCATACCCTTTCATCTGTGTATCCTATTCTTCGCCATTCACTTTCACAACGTTGAATATGTTCTGCTAGATTGTATCCGATTTTGAATGTGGGAATATATGCATCTTTGGATAGTTTCTTGTCACTGAATCTTTCAACAAAGTATGTTGACACAATTGTTCATGTTTGTAATCGGGGGGAATGTATTTTCTACCATCTTGCAGCCTGGCCTGTGAAATTTTCCATAAGAATCTGTGTTCTTCCTTGCTCTCCTATTGATTTTTCTACCTCTTCAACATGGGTCGAAGGGGTATGTCGTTCATTATATCACAAGGTTTTTCTTATCTGATTGTCGGTATGAATGAGAGTGGGATCTTGTCGGGTTATTTTTTCATAAAATTTTGGTACAACCTAGACTGAGTAGCGCGTCTTAAGATGTTTCTTTGGAATAAATTCGATGGACCAACAATATTTCACATGTGCTTCGTAATTCTCTATTTTCCAGTTATATCAGGTGGAGTCAGAATTATGTCCGACCGACACGGGGGATTCTCTCAAAACTTATCCTTCTGCGGTCAGTTCTATGTAGTCTTTTTGTTCGTTGTTTATCTGATATAAACAGTTTTCTTCTTGATCCTCATCCCACGACTCCATCCATGGTTTTCCTTTCTTTATATCCAGGGGAATAATTATTTTTCTCCCACTTCCTTTAAATTTAATTCTATCTCTTTACAGGGAGATAATTGCTTTCATTCGTCGACCCCATGGTCGATCGACAAGAGCTGCATACGCTAGCATTCCTTTGATAAGGTCAATCACCTTGAAGTCAACTAAAGTCAATATTCCCATAATTTGTGTGTCGACATTTCTTAGTATTCCAATTTGTTCTATTAATCTCTGATCAATTAACTTAAGATAATGCATTGTTGGTGCTAGGTTGGGTCGTCCCATTCGTACCCATGTTTCTCATGGTAAAATATTGACTTACGAACCAAAATCAACGACCACCTGATTGACCATCATTCCATCGATCTCCAAATCGACTTGTGGATTGTAATATTTATTGTTATAAGAGAGGTGATTTTCATCCTTGGTCAGTTTCTGACCATATTTGTATTCTCGCAGTATGTTGAGTAGATCCAATAGCCTACCTATCGATTGTTTTTCTTTGAGTAGTTACAAAAAATACTAGATGGTGTCTTTGTTTCGACTTCTTGGTTTTTTTCTTATCTTATTTGGAGTTCCTGAATAATTTAAGATCTTCTCTCATTATTTTCTCTTCTTTATCTAGGTTTGGGAAGTTGTTATCCTTCTTTCTTTGGTAATTTTCTGGTAGAGTATGGATGTCGCGTCCTACGCCCAATCTTGTAACAATATGCAATTTTTTGGAGTTCCTCACCTCTTCTTTGGATACTGCATGTAGTAGATTTACAATTTTTCTTGAGTACTAACGAGCAATCTTCTAAAGAGTGATATGAAATGCCACATTTGTTGCAAAATTTCAAATTGATTATGTCTTTTATAGGATAGTCTGTGTTGTCGTGATCATTTTTCTAGCAATTAAAACAATATGGTTGTCAACGACCTCAACCTCTACCACCAAATCCACGTCGACCTCCTCAACCTCGACCATGACCACCGTAGTAATCATCTCTTTGAACATAGTTGTTTTCTTATTCAGTGGTTTCTGTGTGGTAGACTATTCATATATTATTCTGATTTCTAGTGTTTAGATGGAATTCTGAAGTTTTGTGATCAGAAGCTTCACAAATGTGGCACCACTTTGTGTTTTTTAGATTGTGTAGACAATCTTGTATATTGTGATCAGTTAGGCATTCACATATATTATAGTATTTATGGGCTTGTACTTGGTGGACGTCTGTTGTTTGAGTGCGCTCATTTAGGGGACATTTATCCTTTGTGTGTCCATCCCCGGTGCATGTGGTGCACCATATTCAATTTCCTCGTATAGATATATTTTTTTATAGTTTGTCACAAATTTTCTATTTTTTCCTCATGTCTCTCCATTGTCAAGGAATTCGATGGGTTATCATCATCCGAATCGACTCACTATTCCTTCTATGGCGCGTCTTCGCAGTTGGTTATCTCGTATAAGCGTAGCAGAGATTAGATTCTTGGCAGTAGACCAACTACATACCACTAGACTAGCAGGTTCTGATTGATCAATCGTCAAGATTTGACTTAGGAGATCTTTGAATATCTTGTCGTATTCTCTTACCGACTCACCTGGTCTTTGTTTGATTTCTTTTAAATTTTGAGCTACCAAATGTGTGATGTCCTGAATTTTAAAGAATGTTAAAAAAATATTATTTATTTTTGGCTTTGAACGAGTTTGCTTTTCGGTGTAATTCATGAACAATGTTAAGGCACGATGGCACATCACAGCTCTGAATTGAGCCATTTACTTATCCTCATCTATAACATCCTCTGCATCCCAAAAAATTTCACATATTAACCAAGGGTGTTTTGCGTCCTCCTCCCCTTTGTAAATGGGGATGTGGTTGAATCCCATTTTGAATTTCTTGGTGGGAACGCTCGATTTTCTTGGTGTTTGATCTACTACTTATTTCGACTGAGTCGTCAAATCTTCTGGTCGGTTATTGTTTGTGTCCGACAATGAATGATATTCAAGGAACAATTGTTTCTTCTTAACTACATAATACACGTCCTCAATTTGGGAACTTTGATCTTTGTATTTGACTAACTGTCGTTCGAAAGGTTGCGTCGCTTCCATACTATAGTTAATTTCTTCTCTCGAGATTATATTTGACATGGGGGTTGATTTAGTGAGGTCCTTGATTTGGATAATTATATTTTTGACTTCATTTCATTTAGGCTCGACAATCAATGCATCTTGTAGGTTTCCCAAGTCGTCCGTTCTATACCATAATCTTGCAGATTGGTCGTTGATCTACAACCTTTGTTGGAGAAATTATCTTATCCTTGGACTGGTGTCCAGTGTGGGAGATGTATGTAAATATAGTCCAGATTATTCGTAATCCATACTTTCCAATTCGTCGACCGATTGATGGATGTTCAGTTGTTCATCGCTACATCTGTTGGGTGTCGTCACGGTTGTTTTTGTTGCTAACTTTGGTCGATCTCTGAATCAAAATTCTCACATGCTCTGATAGGATGACCCTCCCTAGACATATTTCTATTCAAGTTTTTGTTGTTCCACTGGTTACAAGGTTCTTCTCTTTTCCGTTGTCTTTTATCCCGTTCTATTTTCTAGATATCCGTGGATTTTTTATGGTCTTACTTCCCTCTTGACGAAATTTAAGCTTGGGAAATTCTAGTTCTTGTTTTTATGGCATCTCACAATCTTGACCGACCCCCCATTTTTGACCCAACTTACTCTAATTCAGGAGCGTTGGCCATTTTTATTTCTTTAAGAATTAATCCCAGGCTTCTCTTGTATCTTTGCACTTTGCGTCAAGAAATGCTTCCCACTTTTCGTCTCTTTCTATGAAGTTGTTATTTGGTAACGGTGTGTCTAATATTGGTCGATATTCAACGATATCACTGAATCCCTTGTCAAGAAGGAATTTATGAAGAAGTGTTGGAACCATGCAGAAAAATTCGTCGTACAATTTGGTGTAGAATTTCTCTTTTATTTTGTCGAGGGACGTCCAATATTCAATGCCTTAATCTGAAATATAATATTCAATAATTCTTTCAAGCCAATCATGCAGGTTCGTTCTTCCTCTGTTCATCAAATTCAATCCTAAATTCTCGTTGGGTGTCAATTTACGCATCACCTAATCTATTAATGTGTTGACACAATGCTTATGGGATAACTTCAAGGAATCTTTCGTGCATCTTTGAAAAGAATCATGATCTTGCTTCAACTAGTGAGAGGTTATTCCTTCTTGCATAGTTTTTGATGTAGTTCTTGATTTTTTTCTCCCACCACTCACGTATCTCTTGTTGAGTTAGAATTTATGTACACTTCTATATTCCCAAGTTCAATACTACTGCCAATGGAACCAATGTTGTAATCTATGGAAAAGTAGGGAGTGTTACCAGTAGAACCTTACATAGCCATCATACAGATACATACATACACATAGACATATATAGAGACATACACAAGTAATGTGAGCCCAAATAACAATCATTTTATTATATGATAGACAATAAAAAACAATTACATATAACCTCTCACATGAAGCTATTTGATCCTTCATGTTCTTATCTATTTATACCTCTATTAGGAAGTTGTAACCACTTAACTACCTAGGTCGGTTGGTTAACATAGAATTCGACCGAATTCTAATTCTAACTACGTCTGTCAATCGAAAAGTTCTAAGTCAACTGCTGGGTCTATTCGACAGTGTCGACTAGCCCCTAAAATAGTGACCCTGCTATTAGAGTGATGGATGATATTGTTTTCCCCAACATTCATCATTCTCGATTGCATATGGTTGTAGCGAGAGCCCCGATTTTTCCTTGTATAGAAGTGTTGGAATGGATTATCAATCATATTGATAGAAATAATTGTTTAATCAATGATGAGTAGGGACAATATGTAGGGGAATTTGTTCCTCTCAAAGTCAATAAATTCTACAAGATACTAGAACCAAAAGTTTTACTCAACATGAATTTTATAACAACATTTCATAGACAACATGATGTAGGCAAAATCGTGGCCAACTGGTGGAAAGAGGGAAATAAATACTTCAATTGGTCCTTAGGGAGGTACGGTGCAATGATTTTATGAGAGGCTTACATGTACATCATGACCATGATATGTTGATTGTACAGAGAAAATGACTGCTCATGGTTTTGTTAGAAAAGAAGGATCACATAACAATAAAATAAAACAAATGAAAAAATAAAACACAGAAGATACATAATACAATAGAGACATAGATACAAGTGGTTCACCCAGTATGGGCTACGTGCACCAGAGAAATTTCTAGGTCCTTCCTTTATTATTATCCAGAAAATGAAGGGATACAACCTACATCACACCCATTGTAACTTCCTCTTCTTTCTCTCACATTCTCCTCTCTCAGAATAAAATATTCACTCACCTACACAACCACAATACAATTACCTCATACAAGAGGGTTTCCTTCTAAGAAAAAAAACCCTAACATAAATTTTACCATCAGATATGTGACCTTATAATGAATGGTCCAAATTGTCTATGAAATTACAATATTTATAAGGAAATTTTCCCAAAAAATTATCTTCTAGGGAATTTTCCTCGAACCCCTGCTAGGGAGGGGATCCAAACTTTCTCGTCACCCCCTAGATGCCCCTGGAGAGACATGTGGGTGGAAATCCCCCCCATACCCCCCTATCAAGTAATGGGGTCCAAACATGGTTGAAACAAGACCTATGAATCATGAAGGTAATCATGATCCACAACCAAAAATCTCCCACTTGGATACTGATCACAACAACTCCACTGCTATTGTACATTTTGGAATATGATCCACCTTGGACTGATAAAATTTATCAGCTTCACCTTCATGCTTGAAGGCCAACTAAAACTGAGCAGGAATTCCATTTCTTTCTGGTTAATACCTTTGTTAACATGTCTGCATGATTTTGACTAGTATGTATCTTTTCCAACTTCAATTGTCCATCTTCCAAAATGAATCATATTAAATGGTACATGAGATATATATGCTTAGCCTTAGAATGGAAGGATGAGTTATTTTCAAGATGAATGACACTTTGGATGTCACAATACAACCTACTATTCTTTTACTTCTTTCCCAATTCCTCTATAAACCTCTATAACCAAATCATGTCTTTACTAGCCTCTGTAGCAACAACATACTTTGCTTCCATTGCTGAAAGTGCAACAACTTTTTGTAGTTTCAAAATCCAACTTATTGTTGTTCCACCTAGAGAAAAAACATACCCTATGGTTCTTCTCCTTCTATGTTTATCACCTTCCATATCTGAATCAACATATCCTTGTAGAAAAATGTTTGAGCCTCCAAAACATAATGCATGACTAGTAGTACCTCTCAAATACATGAGAATCCATTTTACTACCCCCTAATGTTCTTTACCTAGACAGTTCATATACCTACTCACAAATCCCACTACATGTGCAATATATGGTTGTGTGCACACCGTAACATACATCAAGCTACCAATTGTTGATGAATAAGGGACCCTGGACATGTATCATATTTTCTCCCGTGTTTTGGGACACATTTCCTTGATTAATTTGAAATGGCTGGCCAAAGGTGTACTAAATGTTTTTCATTCTACATTCTAAACCTCTCCAACACCTTCTCTATGTACTCACCCTGTGACAATATCAATTTGCGATTTTTCCTGTCTCTTGTTATTCTAATACCAAGGATTTTCTTTGTAGCACCCAAATCATTCATTACAAATGAATTAACTAATTTTTTTTTTGAGCACATTTATATCAGGCATGTTATACCTTGCAACAATCATGTCATCTACCTACAATAGAAATATAATGTATCTTCCATTTTCTAGCCTCTTAAAATAAACATAATGATCAAAATGACATCTATTATAACCTTGTTCCATCATAAATCTATCAAAATTCAAATACCACTTCCTTGAAGCTTGATTTAGGCCATACAATCTCTTCTTCAACTTGCATACCTAATTTTCCTTCCCTTTGACCTCATACCACTATGGTTGTTGCATATAAATATCTTCCTCCAAATCCCCATGCAGAAAAGGTTTTTTTACATTTAACTATTCAAGATGCAAATATTCTACTGCCACAAGAATTAAAATAGTCCTAATTGAAGTCATTTTAACAACAGGAGAAAATATTTCATCAAAATCTATACCTTTCTTTTGTGCAAACCCCTTTACAAAAAGTCTAGCCTTGTATCGCTTTTTGCCTCCATCTTCTTCCTTCAACCTGTAAAGCCATTTATTCTGCAATGCTCGTTTTCCTACAAGAAACTGAACCAAGTCCCAAGTCTGGTTATTTACCAAGGAGTCCATTTCCTCTTTCATTCTTTGCTCCCACTTCTTTTTACTATATACATGCATTTCCTCTTCATAACTTTCTAGTTCACCAGATTCAGTCAACAATAAATAATACAATGAAGGAGAGTATCATTTAGGGGGTCTTCTTAACCTGGTATATATTCTAAAAAAACTTGCATGAGTTTGAGGTGCTTGTTGATCCCATTGTTGTACATTTTGATTTTCTAGTACCTTTGGAATTTCATTTTCTTTGATTTCATCAAGCACTGTGTATTCTGTGTTTTCATTTTCTTGTTTCTTTCCCTACAACATATTATCTCTATACATGCCATTTTCATTGAATACCACATCTCTACTCCTAATGATTTTGTGATTTTCATAATCCCATAAGAGATAATCAAAATCATTAACACCATATCCAATAAAGGTACACTTCTTGGGTTTTTCCTCAAGCTTTGTTCTATTTTCTTTATCAATATGGACAAATGCTTCACAATTGAAAGTCTTCAGAAATAAGTAGTTTACCTTTTTACATGTCCATGTCTCCTCTAGAATGCCACCATCTAAGGATATTTAAGGCCCCCATGTTTATTCAGTATACAACAATATCTACAACATTTTCCCAGGACTATAAGTGCAACCCAACATGAAATCTCATACTCCTTGCACGTTCCATGATTGTCCTGTTCATCCTTTCTGACACACCATTTTATTGTGATGTTCCTGGAACTGTATTCTCTCTATGAATCCCATGGCATGAACAATAATCATCAAACTCCTTGTTGCAGTATTCATATCCATTGTCTGATCTGAGACACTTCAACCTTTTTCCCATCTCATTCTCAACCAAAGCTTTCCATTTCTTAAAGGTGTAAAAAACAACATATTTTTGTTGAATTCAATAAACCCAATTTTTTATAGTTGCATAATGAGAGCCACTAAGATATGATACATGAGTTGGTCCCCATACATATGTATGCACAAGCTCTAACTTTTCACTCTTCTTTTCCTTCGCAACCCTGAGAAATATGACTCTCTTTTGTTTTCCATAAACACAGTGTTCACATAAATCCAAATCAACTTGTTTAAGATATGGACACAAATTCCTTTTGTGAAGTATCTGCATCTCCTTCTCACTCATGTTTCTAAGACTATGATGCCACAACGTTGTATCCACACTTGTATAATCTAAAGAGATTGAAGAGTCAACATCACCAGTACATAAATACAATGTACCTACCTTCTCTTCTTTTTCCATTACCAGTTATCCTTTAGTGACCTTCCACACCTTATCCATAAATGTAGATATACATACCTCACTTTCCAATCATCCTGTTGAAATTAGATTTCTTCTCAGATATGGTATATGTCTCACCTTTTTCAATAACCATTAGTTTCCATTATTTTGTTTTATTTGTACCTTACCCATTCCAACAATTTGACATGGTTCATCATCACCTAAATAAATCACCTTGAACATAATATTGGAAATATTTCCTATGGGGTGTGGCATGAAATGAGGCCCCTGAATCTACTACCAAGATTTAATAATATTATCTAAAAAAATAATCAAAGAATCTTTTAACACATCACCTGTTACATTTGCTTCCTGATTTTTCTCTTGTTGTCCATCTCTTTGTTTCTTTGGAGCTCTGTAATATTTCTTCAGGTGTCTTTTCTTCCCACAATTCCAACACTCTATATTTCCTAGTATGGATTTGGATCTGCCCTTCCTAGAATTCCTTCAGTTCCCTAAGCTCTTTCCTCTATCCTTTTGTCTTCCCCTGTTCTCCACGATCAACGCATTACCTAATGTCTCACCTTTTCTTTTCTGTCATGTTTCCTCGCTAAGGATAACACCAACAACATCAACATATTTAAGACTGTTTGAACCAGAGACATATTTACTTTTATCCATGGCCAAGCCATTCCAACTTTATGGAAATGAGCACAATATTAGAAGAGCCCTAACCTCATCATCAAAGTCCACTTTTACAAAACTTAGTTGATTCCTAACCGTATAAATTCATTTAAATGGTCGACAACAAAACCACCTTCTGACATCTTCATATTAAATAATTTCTTCATTAGAAATACCTTAATGGGGGTTGATGGTTTTTTAAATAGTGTAATGTCCTAGGCACTACTTGCACACTTTCTTCTCACTATTGTAGCAATATGAAGTTTTTTCTAAGTGTTGATTTTTTTTAAACACTTAGGACATAAGTGTCTTTTCACTGTCAAACTCCCATTATATTGTTGTGTGTTTAAATATGGTTTTCTAAAGCATTATGTAAGGGTTGCATATGATTTAAATGTGTCAAAAGTTGCCTCTACTACAATAAAGATACATAACACAAGCATAGCAAATACCCCACAACTCACAACTGATAAATCTCAGAGAAAACACCAAATACAATACTCCAAACCTTGTGTCATTAAATAATATGACAATCAAATACAATAAATACTCCCAACAACAATTACATCAAGCAAATGAGAGGGTCCTGGAGTAATTCTATTGTAGTTACAGGACCGTAACATGGATAATCGACCCAAAAATTTGATGGTAGCTTCAAATAATTTGAGATAAGTTTGTAGATGAAAGCATTATGTAAAAGGGTCCTCTAACAACAACAACCTTCCTCCAAACAACACTCTAATAGTAGCCACAAATAGTGTGAATTTCCCACACAAAAATCTTGGCCAACAAGTGATATATCAACTAAGTAATAAGAGGCTTGTCCCAACAACAAAATGGTAAGAAAATGTGCCCTTCCTATAGACAACTCGACCCTTTTCCAACAGATCTAGTATGCACAATAAGGGAACTCAGTATTTAGGGAACAAGGTAGCCTCTAGTAAAAGAATAACACCTCTATCATAAAGAAATTTGGCCAACTATGAAGAAACTCTCACAACACTAAGGGAATCGACCTCTGCACTCAAAACTTGGCCCACACTTCAAGAAATCATTTTCCTAACACTATGTATTCAACCAACAGCCCAAATTATCCCTCCTTTGATCAAATTGATCCCTGTAAGCAAGGTACTCAACCATAAAAATGACAGAACTCAACCACAATGAAATAATCAACCACCGAAAGAAAAATCTTAGCCACAAACTATGAAGCTCTGCTACCACAAAGAAAACTCAAGCGCAAACATGCAAACTTTACCACAAAAAAAGAAATACTCATCCCCACTGAATCACAATGAAGAAACCTGTATGATATCCTCCTTTTGACCAACTACGGTGGATATTTTCACCACTGAAACCAATCTGTAAACTCTCTAGGGTTTTTCATCCCAAGAGCCAAAGCCACAAGAGCTCTCTCAATTAGTTTTATAAAATAACAAGTGAATACTGAGAGAAAGGGTGCCCTCATTCTACTTTTATCTCTTCATTGACCCTTTTGGACCCTTTTACCCTTTTAACCAATTAAAGTGAATTTTTAATTTAACTTTAGAAAAATCATTGTATAACCCTTTTTAAACCTCTTTTAATGCCATAAAGTGATTACTTGGCTTCTAGGACATTCTCGAATGTCGAAAATCCCTTTATCATTATCCCAACCTTTAGACCTTTTCATTATGGTTCAAACAAGATATTACACTAAGGTATTCCCTCAGATAATGTGATCCAAATAATACAATTAGTGAATTTAATTAAATTATGCCCAATAATAACCCAAAATTACCGGAATCATCGAAATGCCATGGAACCAAGAGTGAACTGTGTGGAAATTATCTCAATGATGAAATATGGTAAATGAATTGGTTTGAGCCTCAAATAAATCCTCCAAACTTCCCAAGCTCATTGTTAACCTCAGTTTACCCCTCTGGTCAGGCTGACATACACCCAAAAGGTTACCTCCAACTATGGAGTAGGGGAATCCAAAAACGGGGACATTACGGTCCTCCCTTCCCAAAAATTTCTTATCCTTAAGAAATTCCACCACAACCCGATGCTCCATCGGTTGAATCAGACTGAAAGTGAAAATGATACTAGGGTCCCAAACAACCTTGTAATATGTGAATCATCCTCCAATCAACGTGTGGTTCGATAGGGTACTGACATAAGAAACCTCTTGAATAATATCGATAAGTAGAGCAACTCGATACTGCAACAAATCGATCAACCCCTCAAATAACTGCTCTACTAGGGAACCAATCTCATGAAAGAAAACACTGGCTCTTGCCTCTGTGTCACCTGATGAATTTTCTAATGCTGAAATCCTAGGGTCCCAATCTAATCTGAGAAAGAACCAACCATGTTGATGTTGCACCACTCTGACCATAATCATCTGATCGTCATGCCTAGTCACTATCCTCCTCTCCTGGAACTCCATGCTAACATGCATGTAAGGGATGAGCCTACTACCATGAATAATAGCCGACATAGGCATCAAGGTGAAGTCACGTCCTTCAAATTCATTTCCATACTCAATCTCGAATACCAGAAAAGGAAGTTTTTCCTAATCACTAGCAATGAATCCGATCTGTTCATGAAATCTAAACATCTCCCCACTAGATAACTCTGTCACCTCTAACGAAATCATCAGAAAGTGTGTGAACTTGTTAATCGCTACAAACATACTATTTTCCCACTGCACCCTCGATGAACCTATTATGCTCTCCCACTCTCACCCATATGTGTTCAAAGACCACATCAATATTGTGGGATGAGTGTGCTCCAACTTGATCTAATTCCAAGTCACACACTCCCCCATATCTCCCCATACATCGTTCGTGAAGCTCCTCCTCTCTTAGGCCTATCGAGATGATGTGAAACACTCCCTGCCTATAGTACTTATATGTAGGGTGATAACACATGAGTTCCCCTAACTTCCTTTGATAGGCCATGCAATCATAAACTGCACAAACTTGATCAAATCATCAGAAGTCCACTTCTCCAAGCATCCATTCCTAATCATCTCAAGAGTAAAGTCCAGGAAGCGAAAATTGGCCATATCATCTATATCAACCATTACGTTGTCAAACACTGCAGTTCTCAAGTCCCAAGATGATCTCCGAGGGTAACCATCATGCTGACACTGCACTCCTTCGATCATGATCATCTAATCAAAATGATCATACTGTTATCTACTCTATTGGACCCCTAATATGAACTCAATATTCTGGATCATGTCTCTCCAAAGCATCTCAGTGAAGTCAAAGTATGCCAACCCATGGATAGACTTGATATTGGGTATCGTGAGGGAAAATATGTCTTTCCAAAGCTCAAAAAATCCTCTCACAACATCCCCAAAATTGTGTGGTCTAATAACTGACATGATACGGTCAATCATCCTCATCATCCGAAGTATCCTATCACTCCGAAAAATGCCTGGATCCCAACAAGGGGGAAGTCCACCACTACCAATTCCTGTTGAAATATATGTGAATAGATCCAGTAGAGTCTGCATCTCCTCCTATGCACTCTGCGTACTGATCACATGGCCCCAATGAAATACCTCTTCCATGGCCATAATGCACCTTGTCTCATCCAACTGGCTCTAGTGATCCTCTCTTGTCCTGTTGTATATGATGAGGGCATCAAATAACAATAATAGATGCCTCTACCACTTACAATAATGGGAAGTGATGTGATTAAGATTTTATGAGAAGAATGAAATGACTATAGATTATTAACAGGTGCTTAAAATAAAATAACATAAATACAATAAAATTGGTTTTCTATTCAATAAGTAAATAAGTTGAAACTGTAAAATGCAGCGGAAACAAGCTTGCTGGAATGGTGGCGGCTTATCTCTGAGAAGAAATGTTACGACTGTGCTCATTCACTAGAAGATCATTACAATGAGGCTCTGAAGGAATTTTTACAATAAAAAGGAATTCCCAAAACCCTAGACATCCAAAAACCTAACCCTAGGAGATGAAGCGCCAAAATTCATATGGGCTCCGTCTGGGTAAGTTAGTACATCAACTTCCCGGGGTCGTAACTTTTGCATACTATCTTCGTTTTAGGCGTATGATAGACCGTTGGAAAGGTATCATCGAGGAGATTCATTTTGGGGGCTCAATAATGCCTTTGTATATCATTAAGAAACTCGATCCTGAAAAACCTTCATTTAGGCCCTCAAAATGGCCCCGTAAGTTAAAACTGCTAAAAATAGTAAATTACCAAAATTGCCAGAAAACGATTTTGAGCTAGTTGTAAAAGGTGGGTGGCCACCGATATCCAAATGGATAAATAATCCCTCCTTAGGAAGAAATTTTCTCCATTGCGTTGATTTCTCCCATCAGATGAGGAAATTTCTGTTGAATTTGGCCTCAGGTGAGCCACTTGCCTTGGTGCAGGAGCTGCCCTGCTTTGACGACTCGATACAGCTGGATCCTTTGCTGTCGAGTTCCCTTGATCTATGTGTCCATAATATGATCACTAGATTCATGTTGTATGCAGTCAGGGTTAAGCTTTGTTTGTGTCATCTATTCTTCTACGTCTGAGGTGTCTAATAATGGTGGGAAATAAGGGCAAAGGAGATCCACGTTGAACACTGGGTGCAAGCCAAGGAAAGGAGGAATGTTGAGCTCAAAATTATTATCCCCCATGGCCTTGGTGATGGTGTAAAAACCATAACAGAGTGGGAGAAGCTTCCGATGGGTTCATGTAAGGCATTCTTTCTGCAAGTGCAACCAAACTTTGTCGCCCACCTGAAACTTATGTGGCACCCGATGTTGATCATGGAATTGCTTGTTCTTGTCATTGGTCTTTTGTAGGATATCCTGAACTTGTTGGCGGATGTGATGGATCCTCTCAATGAACCAGGTGGCTTTATCAACTTCAGTTGGAGCAGGATATGAGTCTGTCGAGGTGACCGCAAGGGGAAGTGAAACATCTATGGGACCCAATGGTTGGAATCCCAACCCCACCTAAAAGGGGTTGTGGCCGGTTGAGCTATGCAGGGATCCATTGTAGCTATGTTGGACATAGGGAAGGATCTCATCCCATGTGTGAGGGTGATTTGAATTATACATGTGAAGGATATGCACAATCATTCAATTTACGACCTCGGTTTGGCCATCTGCCTGGGGGTGGAAGGCCATGGATTTGGTGATCTTGGTGTCCAGCAGTGACTGGAGGCTCGACTAGAATGTGTTGAGAAATTGACTGTCCCAATCTGAGACAATCATTTGTGGGATTCCAAAATTTACCCAGACTTGTTCAAAGAGGATCTTGGCAGTGGCCTTTGTTGTGATGTTCTTCTTGCAGGCAACTAGAATTGCCATCTTAGAAAAGTGATCAACAACCACAAAAACATAGTCATTTTCCCATTGAGATGGATTCCCATGGCCTTTTAGGAGTAGGAAGAGGCGTGTACAGACCCTATTTCTTAGTGGTTGGTTTGGCAATAGCACATGAAGTGTAGGACCTGATATACTTGCTGACCTCCTGTCGAGGTTTCGGCCAGTAGAAATGTTTCTGTAGCATCACCATTGTCTTTTCGACACCGAAGTTTCCTGCCACCTGACTGTAGTGGGCTTCCCATATCAGTTTCGCTTGCTTCCTTGATGGAACACAGATATGGCCCAAACGACACAACAACCCATCCTGAAGATGGAAATTATCGACAACTTCATTTGCACCCAACATTTGGTAGGTGGTGGCGAAGTCCGGGTCTGTCTCATAGAGTTGGGGCCATCCAAAGGTCTCATGGACGCAAGAGTATAGCACCGTGGTGAGTGCCACAACTGGCGGTCTGTTGAGGCAATCAATGATGCGATTGGTGCTTCATGTTTTATAATTGATGTTGAGGTGTCAAATTTCTGCAAGTATGTGGACCACTTTTGATGACGATCATACTGCAATTTTCCTTGTGTCTGCATGAAATGCAATGGCTTATGATCAGTGTGGATGATTGTCTCCTTCCCAAGAATGTAATGTCTCCACTAGCGGCAGGCTTGCACAATGGAGTACATTTCTTTTTCGTAAGTAGGGTACTTACGGAAAACATCTGATAGTGTCTCACTATGATAGGCCACAAGGTGGCCGTGCTAAGTGAGAAATATGCCCACCATATAGTCTGAAGAATCTGTCTCGATCTTAAAGGGATGTTGTAGGTATGGTAGTGAAAGTACTGGGGCTGAGCACAAGCTCTAATTCAAATCATCAAATGCTTGTTGTTAGGACCGACCCCACGCAAATGTTTCCTTACCACCACCCCTGGTTATTTGGCTGAGGGCCCATGCAATATGGGAGAATCCCAAGACGAACCTGTGGTAGAAATTGGCAAGGCCCAAGAAGCTCTGAATCTCAGTGAGTGTGGTTGGGGCTGGACAGTCACGGATGAATTGGATCTTGGTTGGATCCACATGTACGCCATGTTGATCAATGATGTAGCCCAGGTAATGGACCCTGTCCATGCTGAAGGATCATTTTTCCAAGTTTGCATATAGCTTGTGCTGCCACAGGGTGTGCAGAACCTGCTGAATATGTTGCAAGTGTTCGGCCCAAGTCTTGCTATAAATGAGAATGTTATCCAGATACACCACTACAAAATTATTGGTGAATGGTTGCAGGATATCATTCATCATCCTCATGAAAGTGGCTGGAGCATTTGCTAAACCAAAGGGCATGACCAACCATTCAAAAAGGCCTTCCTTTGACTTGAAGTCGATTTTCCATACATCTGTCTGTTCTATCGAGACCTGGTGGTTTCGAGACTTCAGATCAATATTACTGAAGTATTTCCCCCCCATAAGTTGATCAAGGAGGTCTTCAATTCGGGGAATCAGGTATCGATTTGTGATTGTGATTTTATTTAGATCCCGATAATCAATGTAGAGTCGCCAGGTTCCATCTTTCTTATGTACTAGCATGATTGGGCTCCCACAAGTTGATGATCTAGGACATATGTGCCCCTTGTGGAGAATTTCTTGGATCTGTCACTTGATCTCCTCATTCTCTAACAAAGAGCGATGATAGACTGGCCCATTGGTCAACGGTGTGTCAGGGGTCATATCGATGGGGTGCTTGACCTGGCAGTGCAAAGGTACCCCGATAGGTGAGGAGAAGAGATCTGAGTATTCTTCCATGAACTTATCTACTTTCTTTTGCTGTGTGGAGAGGTCGACCACATAGAACCTGGATGTGGCTGTGATCTTTCCCTTATTCTGAGAGAGAATCACGAAGAAGACAAACTTCCCCATCTGAGAGATGACCTTTCTGCATTTCTTAGCAGAGATCAAGGAAATAGAACTAGGTGGGACTGCCTCGGGTATCCTGTACAATTTCCTGTTCAAAGTAATAATGAAACTTCGAGGCCTAGACTCATATACATCATGACGATTCCATAAATAAGGTTGGACCAAAATAAAATCACAAACTTCGAGAGGAGAATCATCACATAATATTGTTGATACTGTTGGCTGACGCAGAGATCACTTCCTTGGCAGAGCCATTCAATGGTGTAGGGTTGTGGGTGCAACGTTGTTGGTAGGGCTAGCCACTTGAAGACCTTTGTTGAGATGAGGTTCTTCTGGCTACCGATATCAACGATGAAGTGAAATGGGGTTCCTTTTACCCACATATATGAATGGAAGAGGCGTTCTCCTTCTTCTGGCTCGTCTAGTTCACCAGGATGGAGCTTGGTGGTAGAAATGGTGGCACTGGGTTCCACGTCAATGATTCACATTCCCCTTTCTGGTTCCAGCTCAGAGTCAAAATCCACATCTGATTTAAAGGCTTTCACTTCAGCCACTGAATACTGCTTTGAGTGGCAGTCAACAGTGTTATGCTAAGGGATCTTATGGAAGTCGCACCACTTCCCGGTATATTTCTTTGTCTTTTCGGTGTCCTTATTTGCTTGCATCTTGGAATGGTTTTCTTGATACTGTCCATATTTTCTCTATCCTTTGTTCTGTTGTTTGGGGCTGCCCTTTCCTCGATTTTTTTGTGAGGGGTTCCCAGGCCCAAATTGTCGTGTCTTTTGTTTGATGTTCTTCTTGATTTTGACGACATATCGGTAGGCCACGCCCAAGGATGAGATGTACAAAAATTCCATTTCGGTATGGATGTATCTATGCAGAGTGTCATGATACTTGAGCACCATATGTCGCTCTGAATATTTGATACCCAACTTGGTGTGCAAGGTATGGAAGATATTTGTGAAATATGGCATTGCTTGGTCTCTTTCTTGCCGCAGTGTGGTCCATTTGGTATACAAGTCGTCATAACTTCCAACAGGGTAGTATTGTTCCTTAATAACATCCTTGAAGGATTCCCAGGTGGTCGTGACTATAAATAATGAGGGTTCCTCTATTTCCTTTTGCTCACAGAAATTTTCCCACCAATCTTTCACATGGGGAACGAATTTGAGGAGAGAAAAAGTAATATTTTCTCAATTCGAAAAGTTATGGACAAAAGAATATGATTCTAGTAGATTCAACCAATTGTATACAATATATGCATCTATATGACCTTCAAATATAGGAATATCGAAGTTTATTTGTACCTTGAAGGGGGAGACACCTCCGCTCGAAGAAGATACGTCGCCTGTTGTTAGCCGCCGAAGGATATGCGCGAAACTATGCATCATCTCGTTCCTTTGTTGCATGAGGGCTTCCTCAATCAACAGTTTGAAAGGATATCCTATCCCATCATATTTATTTTCTCCTACCATGAGAGGTCGCTTGGGCGTGCGAGAGATTTTGTCCTCAAGAGAAACAAGCTCAAGACCCAACTCTTTGTACTCCGACCTCATTGGGGACATGCATTAAGATGACAAGGAGCAGACCGATTTGATACCACTGATCCAGATTTTATGAGAAAAACGAAATGACTACAGATTATTAACAATTTATTAACACAAAATAACAGAGATACAGTAAAACTGGTTTTCTATTCAATAAGTAAATAAGTTGAAACTGTAAAATGCAGTGAAAACAAGCTTGCTGGAATGGTGGCGGCTTATCTCTAAGAAGAGATGTGACAGCTGCACTCATTCGCCAGAAGATCATTACAATGAGGCTCTTAAGGCCTTTTTACAATAAAAAAGAATGCCAAAAACCCTAGACATCCAAAAACCTAACCCTAGGAGATGAAGCGCCAAAAGTCACGTGGGCCCCGTCTGGGTAAGTTAGTACATCAACTTCCCGGGGTTGTAACTTTTGCATACAATCTTCGTCTTAGGCGTATGATAGCCCGTTGGAAATGTATCTTCAAGGAGATTCATTTTTTGGGCTCAATCATGCCTTCGTCTATAATTGAGAAGCTCAATCCTGAAAATCCTTCATTTAAGCCCTCAAAATGGCCCCGGAAGTTAAAACTGCTAAAAAATAGTAAATTGCCAAAATTGCTAGAAAACTGTTTTGAGCCAGTTGGAAAAGGTGGGTGGCCATCGATATTGACCTATATCATGATGAGTGCATTGTTCATCCATAAGTGTATGACCAAGAGATCATAACGAAGTCTGGAAGCAGACATGTGCCTATCTGGCTCCCTGACCCTCATTTGATGATATCCAAGATGAAGATCGATCATCAAGAGATATGTTGATCTCTGAGGCTCACCCATCCACTTACCGATCCTGGGTAACCTCAACTCAATGGTATTCTCGAGGAATACGTCGGGAGGTCTCCTTGATGGAAACACCCCACAACTCCATTGTACACTACCACATTCCAATGAATACCCCAACACACTATTGTTGATCACTGAATTGTCTTGTACCATCCTGTATCTCGTAGGTACTAATTTATCCACTAGTCTACTAATGTCTCCTAAACCTATGTCCTAGAGTGTGCCCATGTCTGTCATATACATGTCCACCCAATCCATGGATTCATATACTTGCTTGCATCTTAGTCCATAAGAAATGTGCTCAACTATCTCCTTTGTAGCTAATCCTTGAGCCTTTAGTGGGATCTCCAACAGAAATGACTCATGAACCCCATAATGCAAAACAAGTGCATGGTTAAAACCCTCTGCATCAAACCTCTCCTCAAGCATCTACAATTTTGAATGCTTGTCACGCGAAAACATCACAAGAGGTTACTCCCTCAAATCATGAGTTCCATCTATGCCCTCATGTGTCACATCTTCCAAAGACGATGGAGTATCTGTTGTTGTCAATGATGAAGAGAATGCCAAACTCAGCTGGTAACAAAGCTCCTCAATCTCCCTTTCCTTGTCTTCAATGAACTTAAGAGCAAGGTCCTTATCCATAAAATATCGCAGGTAATCCGATTTCATCTACTCTGGCGCTTCATTGATGATGCGTAATTGATCACTAGTGATTCCATATGCAACTCCCTTTTGTCTTTCCTCCATCTAAGTTTTCCACATAAGATCTTCAATAAAATTATGAGCACCATCTGCCCTCGTCAACACTTGCACAATTTTCTCCTTTGTGACCAATATTTCGTTCTCCAAATCACACAATGTTGTTTTATCGACATGGCATGGGATATCACACAAGGAACTGAATGAATCACTAGATGATACCATGCAATGATGGGTTTCACATGGACTATCCTCCTCATACAATATTCCTAATATGCTCTCATCCACAAAATCAACCCTTTCATTTCCATCCTCCATGCATGCATCATCATACCTATCAAAAATAGGATGAGGTGTTGAATCCACATCATAGTTGGATGCTATCACACTTGAACCATCCTCATCAACAACATCTTACATAGAGAGAGATGTTGGCTCCTCAACATCGACTAATTGGAACATTTCCTCATAGTCATCATCAATAGGATACAATGTTGCATCTGTAGATTTTAACCTTGTACAATATTTTACTACAAACAAATTTTCAATAAAAGAACATAAAATATACAATGGAAAATACACACATTACACATATATTTTTCCCCTAGAAATCCAAACCGAGAAAACCAGCATATTCTATATTCATTCATATCATACATTCTTTACAATACAATATACATATAGGAGCCAACGACATCCAAAACCCTAATCCAATGACCTGGATTAGTCAACAACCCTAATTCCTTAACCATAAATAGAAAACCATCGACAAAAAACCATGTGCTGAAAAACGTCCCATAAATGGACACGAAAATCGAGGACCTCCCAAAAATGGACAACCAAGGAAATAATATAACACATATCCAACATTCTCCCACTTATTTTTTTCTTTGCATACATGGGGTTACAGGGTTACATAGTCAACAATCCAAGGCAACAATGCCCATAGATCCTGTACATCAAGAGAACTTCTCAGTTCTCATAAATTGTGTTAATGAATCTACAACATTCTTCAAAGTGTCCACCTTCATCAACACTACCTTCTTTTCTTCAACCATGTCTCTCACAAAGTGATATTGAACATCAATATGCTTTGTCTTTGAATCTATCCTTACAACTTTGTGTACCAACCCAATACCTAAATACAATATTTATAACCATACTGCTTCCTGACTTGCATGAGTAGCTGCTATGTATTCAAATTTTGTAGTTGAAATTGCCACTACAGGCTATCTTTTGCTCATCGAACTGATTTCTCCTCCAAACAGGTTAAACACATACTTTCTTGTATATATCCTATGATCCAAATCTCCAGCTCAATATGCATCCACAAAGCCATGTATGTCCAACACTCTGGCCAATCCTGGTCTTCCTTGGTAGCACAATCCATAGCTAGCAGTGCCATGCAAATACCTGAAAACCCTCTTTACTATTGTCCAATGATCCTTCTCTGGTTTTGACATATACCTGCTCAAAACTCCCACTGCATGTGCAATGTTCGGTCTAATACATACCATTGCATACATCAAACTTCCAACCACACTTGCATATGGAACATGATACATGTCCTCCTCCTCTTCCTATCTCTTGGGACACTGATCTGCATATAACTTTACACCTATAGGAATAGGGACCCTGATCAGTTTACATTCCTACATATTAAACCTATGTAATATTGTCTTGACATGTTTTCTCTGGTTTAACCATAGTTTCCCGTTTTCTCGATTTCTTTTAATTCCCATGCCAAAAATGAAATTTGCGGCACCAATATCCTTCATGTCAAATTTAGAGGACAACTAAGTTTTTACATCTTGGATAATCTCCTGGTTGTTTCCTATCAACAACATGTCATCCACATATAAGACCAAATAAATCAAATGATCACCAATTAATTTAAAATACACACAATGATCTTCTTTGCTTCTTGTGAAGCCAAGTCCTAACATATAAGTATCAAATTTTTGATACCACATCCTTGGTAATTGTTTTAAACCATACATGTACTTTTTCATCTTGCATACCAACTACTTCTTTCCCTTCACAACAAAGCCTTCTGGTTGCTTCATGTATATTTCTTCTTCCAGATCCCCATGTAGGAATGTTGTTTTTACATCCATTTGTTCTACTTCAAAATCAAATGCAGCAATAACATATAAAATAAATCTAATAGAAGTTAACTTGGAAACATGAGAAAAAATATCACCAAAATCAATTCCCTCAACCTAGGAATAACCCTTTTCTACTAACCGAGCTTTGTATTTCTCCACTTTTCCTTCTGCATTCAAATTCTTTTTAAATACCCATTTGTTGCCAATGAGATTTCTTCCAGTCGGCAACTCCACTAGATCCCAAGCCTCATTCTTATCCAAGGTTGTCATTTCTTCAACCATGGCATTTTTCCAGAGTTTTCCATCCTCTAAATCCATTGCCTCCCTAACAATTCTAGGATCATCATCAGTAATATACAAAGCAAAATTTGAATGTAAATCATATGGAGTATACCTTTCCGATAACCTTTTTTCCCGCACCGATCTCCTCAATATTGGAGTATGATGATCTTCTTATTTTGATTCCTATTCTTCTGTAGAGTCTGATTCATCATCCTTTGGCTCAAACTCTACTTTCTTTGGTTCTTCCTTACTTGGTAGGACTTCTTGTTTAACAACATCCTTCATTTATCCAAATACCACATCTCGACTATACACAACCTTCTTAGTTTCTGGGTTCCAAAGCTTATAACCTTTGAGACCATATTTATACCCAATAAAGATACACTTTTCAACCTTCTTATCTATCTTACACTTGTTTTTCTTTGGAACATGAACATAGGCCTCACAACCAAATACCTTGAGATGTGTCAGAGAGGGTTTCTTACTAGTCCATACCTCATGTGGAGTCTTTTCATTTAGTGCCAATGAGGGTGATTCATTGACTAGGTAACATGTAATACTCATTGCCTATGCCCATAATTCTTGCCCTAACCCGACACCACTGAGCATGCACCTTGCTTTTTCCATCAACGTACTGTTCATCCTTTCTGCAACTCCATTTTTCTAAGGTGTATATCGAGTAGTCTTCTTCCTTTCTATACCACACTTCTTCCAGAACTCTCCACCATTATCTGTCCTCAACACATTAATTATTTTCTTTGTTTTATTCTGAACAAGAGCCTTAAAATATTTACCATGTAGTAGTCTAAGACCCTTCTCTCTGATACCTTTACCATGTAGTAGTCAAAGACCCTTCTCTCAAATACCTTTACCATGTAGTAGTCGAAAACCCTTCTCTCCGATATGCCCCAGTCTTTGATGCCACAACATAACTTTGTCTCCAGAGAATGTAGGGTTTTTTTCTTCTTCTTCTCCAATAACATGAACAATGGAACTATTACACCCATTACTAATAGTCCTTCCTTGCATCTTATATATAGTTCCAATCCAAACTCCCTTAAGCAACAACATTGCTCCTAGAACCATCCCGCATGTTTCTTTTTCAAATACTGTTTTTACCCCTGCATCGTCCATTTTGCTTACATAAATCAAATTCATGTCCAATCCTAGGATGTGCAGAACACTAGGCAGTGTTCTAATTCTTCCATCTATGAGCCTCAACTTGAATTTTCCTCGTCCTATAATTCCGTTTGTCAAGTCATCACCTAGGAAAACATTACCTCCATCATACCTTTCATATTCATAGAACCGCTCCCTGTGGGGAGTCATATGAAAGGATGCACCCGAGTCAACCAACCATGCCTCATTATCTACACGTGTGCTTGAAGAATCCAAGTGCACATCCCATCCTTCTTCCTTAGAGGTTTTTTCTTCTGTAGAGGGAGAACATTCAGATCCCTTCACTTTCTCAATGCTTTTGAATCTACATTGCTTATTGAAGTGCCCTTCTTTTCCACATCTCCATCATACCTTTACAAAATTTCCAGGAGATTTAGATCTACCCTTAGACTTGGATCTCCCACTTGAGGACTTAGATCTATTTATATCATGGGAGCATCCTCTTGCAAATAATGCATCTATGCTCTGTCCTTCCATGTTCTTTCGTCTCATCTCCTCCGATAACAAGGATGAGACCACACCAACGAAACTCAAGGTTGTTGTATTACTAACTATGGACACAACCAGACTATCCCATGAGTTTGGTAAAGATCATAGTAAACTTATACACTTATCTTCATTTGAAATTTTAGTCTCAATAGACAACAACTAACTTACCACAGTGTTGAAGGAATTCGTATTCTCTGTCACCGAGTCTCCATCTCTCATCCTTAGGTTATACAACTTTTTTTTCATGAACAATTTATTTACCAGAGAATTAGACTGATACAAGTTCCCCAACTTATCCCATAACTCCTTGGTTGTAGCTTCCCTTGACACATTCAATAATATTCAAACTGAGAGACACAATTAGATTATTCTCTTCACCTTCCGATCCAAAATTTTCCAGTCATCTACTGACATTCATGTAGGTGCAATACCTAGATCCACCATGACCCACTGATCGTTGTCTACCAACATATCTTTCATCTTGAGCTTCCACAACTCAAAAAGTTTCCCATTAAATTTCTCAATCTCTATTTTTGAACTGCTCACCATTTCTCTTTACCTGAAGAATCAATACCACAAATCTACCACTGTAACAAGGATTATCACAGTCCCGAGCCAAACCCTTAACCACAAAGGCATCCCCATGAAGCCAATAATTGCTCTGATACCACTTGTATATTTTAACTTTGTACAATATTTTATTGCAAACATATTTTCAATAAAAGAACATAAAAGATACAATGGAAAATACACACATTACACAAATATTTTTCCCCTATAAACCTAAACCGGGAAAACCAACATATTCTATATTCATTCATATCATACATTTTTTTCATTACAATATACATATAGGATCCAACGACATCCAAAACCCTAATCCAATGACCTGGATTAGTCAACAACCATAATTCCTTAACCAGAAATAGAAAACCATCGACGAAAAA
>SNQJ01S0020125.1:72340-104046 GCA_010110895.2 Picea sitchensis | reverse complement strand
GAACCATCCTCATCAACAACATCTTACATAGAGAGAGATGTTGGCTCCTCAACATCGACTAATTGGAACATTTCCTCATAGTCATCATCAATAGGATACAATGTTGCATCTGTAGATTTTAACCTTGTACAATATTTTACTACAAACAAATTTTCAATAAAAGAACATAAAATATACAATGGAAAATACACACATTACACATATATTTTTCCCCTAGAAATCCAAACCGAGAAAACCAGCATATTCTATATTCATTCATATCATACATTCTTTACAATACAATATACATATAGGAGCCAACGACATCCAAAACCCTAATCCAATGACCTGGATTAGTCAACAACCCTAATTCCTTAACCATAAATAGAAAACCATCGACAAAAAACCATGTGCTGAAAAACGTCCCATAAATGGACACGAAAATCGAGGACCTCCCAAAAATGGACAACCAAGGAAATAATATAACACATATCCAACATTCTCCCACTTATTTTTTTCTTTGCATACATGGGGTTACAGGGTTACATAGTCAACAATCCAAGGCAACAATGCCCATAGATCCTGTACATCAAGAGAACTTCTCAGTTCTCATAAATTGTGTTAATGAATCTACAACATTCTTCAAAGTGTCCACCTTCATCAACACTACCTTCTTTTCTTCAACCATGTCTCTCACAAAGTGATATTGAACATCAATATGCTTTGTCTTTGAATCTATCCTTACAACTTTGTGTACCAACCCAATACCTAAATACAATATTTATAACCATACTGCTTCCTGACTTGCATGAGTAGCTGCTATGTATTCAAATTTTGTAGTTGAAATTGCCACTACAGGCTATCTTTTGCTCATCGAACTGATTTCTCCTCCAAACAGGTTAAACACATACTTTCTTGTATATATCCTATGATCCAAATCTCCAGCTCAATATGCATCCACAAAGCCATGTATGTCCAACACTCTGGCCAATCCTGGTCTTCCTTGGTAGCACAATCCATAGCTAGCAGTGCCATGCAAATACCTGAAAACCCTCTTTACTATTGTCCAATGATCCTTCTCTGGTTTTGACATATACCTGCTCAAAACTCCCACTGCATGTGCAATGTTCGGTCTAATACATACCATTGCATACATCAAACTTCCAACCACACTTGCATATGGAACATGATACATGTCCTCCTCCTCTTCCTATCTCTTGGGACACTGATCTGCATATAACTTTACACCTATAGGAATAGGGACCCTGATCAGTTTACATTCCTACATATTAAACCTATGTAATATTGTCTTGACATGTTTTCTCTGGTTTAACCATAGTTTCCCGTTTTCTCGATTTCTTTTAATTCCCATGCCAAAAATGAAATTTGCGGCACCAATATCCTTCATGTCAAATTTAGAGGACAACTAAGTTTTTACATCTTGGATAATCTCCTGGTTGTTTCCTATCAACAACATGTCATCCACATATAAGACCAAATAAATCAAATGATCACCAATTAATTTAAAATACACACAATGATCTTCTTTGCTTCTTGTGAAGCCAAGTCCTAACATATAAGTATCAAATTTTTGATACCACATCCTTGGTAATTGTTTTAAACCATACATGTACTTTTTCATCTTGCATACCAACTACTTCTTTCCCTTCACAACAAAGCCTTCTGGTTGCTTCATGTATATTTCTTCTTCCAGATCCCCATGTAGGAATGTTGTTTTTACATCCATTTGTTCTACTTCAAAATCAAATGCAGCAATAACATATAAAATAAATCTAATAGAAGTTAACTTGGAAACATGAGAAAAAATATCACCAAAATCAATTCCCTCAACCTAGGAATAACCCTTTTCTACTAACCGAGCTTTGTATTTCTCCACTTTTCCTTCTGCATTCAAATTCTTTTTAAATACCCATTTGTTGCCAATGAGATTTCTTCCAGTCGGCAACTCCACTAGATCCCAAGCCTCATTCTTATCCAAGGTTGTCATTTCTTCAACCATGGCATTTTTCCAGAGTTTTCCATCCTCTAAATCCATTGCCTCCCTAACAATTCTAGGATCATCATCAGTAATATACAAAGCAAAATTTGAATGTAAATCATATGGAGTATACCTTTCCGATAACCTTTTTTCCCGCACCGATCTCCTCAATATTGGAGTATGATGATCTTCTTATTTTGATTCCTATTCTTCTGTAGAGTCTGATTCATCATCCTTTGGCTCAAACTCTACTTTCTTTGGTTCTTCCTTACTTGGTAGGACTTCTTGTTTAACAACATCCTTCATTTATCCAAATACCACATCTCGACTATACACAACCTTCTTAGTTTCTGGGTTCCAAAGCTTATAACCTTTGAGACCATATTTATACCCAATAAAGATACACTTTTCAACCTTCTTATCTATCTTACACTTGTTTTTCTTTGGAACATGAACATAGGCCTCACAACCAAATACCTTGAGATGTGTCAGAGAGGGTTTCTTACTAGTCCATACCTCATGTGGAGTCTTTTCATTTAGTGCCAATGAGGGTGATTCATTGACTAGGTAACATGTAATACTCATTGCCTATGCCCATAATTCTTGCCCTAACCCGACACCACTGAGCATGCACCTTGCTTTTTCCATCAACGTACTGTTCATCCTTTCTGCAACTCCATTTTTCTAAGGTGTATATCGAGTAGTCTTCTTCCTTTCTATACCACACTTCTTCCAGAACTCTCCACCATTATCTGTCCTCAACACATTAATTATTTTCTTTGTTTTATTCTGAACAAGAGCCTTAAAATATTTACCATGTAGTAGTCTAAGACCCTTCTCTCTGATACCTTTACCATGTAGTAGTCAAAGACCCTTCTCTCAAATACCTTTACCATGTAGTAGTCGAAAACCCTTCTCTCCGATATGCCCCAGTCTTTGATGCCACAACATAACTTTGTCTCCAGAGAATGTAGGGTTTTTTTCTTCTTCTTCTCCAATAACATGAACAATGGAACTATTACACCCATTACTAATAGTCCTTCCTTGCATCTTATATATAGTTCCAATCCAAACTCCCTTAAGCAACAACATTGCTCCTAGAACCATCCCGCATGTTTCTTTTTCAAATACTGTTTTTACCCCTGCATCGTCCATTTTGCTTACATAAATCAAATTCATGTCCAATCCTAGGATGTGCAGAACACTAGGCAGTGTTCTAATTCTTCCATCTATGAGCCTCAACTTGAATTTTCCTCGTCCTATAATTCCGTTTGTCAAGTCATCACCTAGGAAAACATTACCTCCATCATACCTTTCATATTCATAGAACCGCTCCCTGTGGGGAGTCATATGAAAGGATGCACCCGAGTCAACCAACCATGCCTCATTATCTACACGTGTGCTTGAAGAATCCAAGTGCACATCCCATCCTTCTTCCTTAGAGGTTTTTTCTTCTGTAGAGGGAGAACATTCAGATCCCTTCACTTTCTCAATGCTTTTGAATCTACATTGCTTATTGAAGTGCCCTTCTTTTCCACATCTCCATCATACCTTTACAAAATTTCCAGGAGATTTAGATCTACCCTTAGACTTGGATCTCCCACTTGAGGACTTAGATCTATTTATATCATGGGAGCATCCTCTTGCAAATAATGCATCTATGCTCTGTCCTTCCATGTTCTTTCGTCTCATCTCCTCCGATAACAAGGATGAGACCACACCAACGAAACTCAAGGTTGTTGTATTACTAACTATGGACACAACCAGACTATCCCATGAGTTTGGTAAAGATCATAGTAAACTTATACACTTATCTTCATTTGAAATTTTAGTCTCAATAGACAACAACTAACTTACCACAGTGTTGAAGGAATTCGTATTCTCTGTCACCGAGTCTCCATCTCTCATCCTTAGGTTATACAACTTTTTTTTCATGAACAATTTATTTACCAGAGAATTAGACTGATACAAGTTCCCCAACTTATCCCATAACTCCTTGGTTGTAGCTTCCCTTGACACATTCAATAATATTCAAACTGAGAGACACAATTAGATTATTCTCTTCACCTTCCGATCCAAAATTTTCCAGTCATCTACTGACATTCATGTAGGTGCAATACCTAGATCCACCATGACCCACTGATCGTTGTCTACCAACATATCTTTCATCTTGAGCTTCCACAACTCAAAAAGTTTCCCATTAAATTTCTCAATCTCTATTTTTGAACTGCTCACCATTTCTCTTTACCTGAAGAATCAATACCACAAATCTACCACTGTAACAAGGATTATCACAGTCCCGAGCCAAACCCTTAACCACAAAGGCATCCCCATGAAGCCAATAATTGCTCTGATACCACTTGTATATTTTAACTTTGTACAATATTTTATTGCAAACATATTTTCAATAAAAGAACATAAAAGATACAATGGAAAATACACACATTACACAAATATTTTTCCCCTATAAACCTAAACCGGGAAAACCAACATATTCTATATTCATTCATATCATACATTTTTTTCATTACAATATACATATAGGATCCAACGACATCCAAAACCCTAATCCAATGACCTGGATTAGTCAACAACCATAATTCCTTAACCAGAAATAGAAAACCATCGACGAAAAATCCATGTGTCAAAAAACCTCCCATAAATGGAAAATAAAACCGAGGACCTCCCAAAAATAGACATGAAAAAGGTAGCCTATGGTCAAAGAATAAAAATGGACACATATCCAACAACATCCTCATATTTTTCATCCAACACACTCGTGTCCTCGGCCTCGTCGGTTAGATCTGATGATGTATCATAGGTTGTTTTTTGGTCTTCCTCTATGCACACCTCCTCAACATGGTTAGATGCACATTCCTCCACCTACTCATCTCTCATCAATTTCTACCCCATGCCTTTAAAGTAATCCTCGTCCAAATCCTTGGGACAACTTCCATGATTAGTGGTGTAATAGCCTTTAAAGGGTAAAGCTACATGAATCTCCTCACCCAATGTTATATACTCCTGGTAGTTAGGCATGTATTTATTTGTTGCTATCTCTCTTTTTATTTGTTGAAGAATTTTCCAAGTTTTATCCATGAATTCAAGAGTTGTCTTCATCCCCTTGTCCATGGAATACTTTGATGATTTTTCACCTCTAGACTTTTGTAAACCATGCATGTCTTGTGCATAAATAGGATGGAAAGAAAACCAACTCTAATACCACTGTAATGTCCTAGGCACTACTTGGACACTTTCTTCTCACTATTGTAGCAATATGCAATTTTCTTTTCTAAGTGTTGACTTTCGTCAAACACTTAGGTTGGAAGTGTATTTTCACTCTCAAACTCCCACTATACGGTTGTGTGTTTAAATATGGTTTTATGAAGCAGTATGTATGGGTTGCATATAATTTAAATGCGCTGAAATTTGCTTCTAGTACAATAAAGATATTTACACAAGCATAGAAAATGCCCCACAACTCACAGCAGAAAAATCTCAGAGAAAACACCAAATACAATACTCCAAATTTTTTTTGCATTAAATAATATGACAATAAAATACAATAAATTCTCCCAACAAAAATTATAATAAGAAAACGAGAGGAACCTTGAGTATTTCTGTTGTAGTTACGGGCTTGTAACAGGGAGAATCGACCCAACAATTTGATGGTAGCTATAGATAATTTGAGACGGGTTTATAGATGAAAACATTATGCAAGAGGGACCTCTAACAACAACAACCTGCCTCCAAACAAAAATCTAACAACAACCACAAATAGTGTGACTTTCCCACACAGAAAACTTGTCCAACAAGTGATATATCAACCCAATAATAATAGGCTTGAACCAACAACAAAATGGTAAGGAAATGTGCCCTTCCTGTATGAAACTCGGCCCCTTTCCAACAAATATGGTCTGAAAAATAAGGGAACTCAGTATTTACGGAACGAGGTATCCTATGGTCAAAGAATAACACATCTATCACAAAGAAATTTGGCTAGCTATGAATAAACTCACCCAACACTAAGGGAATCGATCCCTACACTCAAAATTCGACCCACACTTCAATAAATAGTTGTCCTAACACTATGTATTCAACGAATGACCCAAATTCTCCCTCCTTTGTTCAAATCGATCCCTGTAAGCAAGGAACTCAACTAGAAAAATGATAGAACTCATCCACAATGAAATACTCAACCACCAAAAGAGAAATCTCATCCACAAACTATGAATCTCCACCACCACAAAGAAAACTTAGTTGAAAACATGAAAACTTCGCCGCCAAAGAAGAAATACTCAGCCCCACTCAATAACAATGAATAAATTTGTATAGTATCCTCCTTTTTTACCAGCTAGGGTGGATAGTGTCACCACTGAAACCACTCTCCAAACACTCTAGGGATTTTCGTCCCAAGAGCCAAAGCCACAAGATCTCTCTCAATTATTTTTAGAAAATAACAAGTGAATAATGAGAGAAAGGGCACCCTCATTCTCCTTTTGTCTCTTTGTTGACTCTTTTGGACCCTTTTTACCCTTTTAATAAATTAAAGTGACTTTATAATTTAACTTTATAAAATCACTTTATAACCCTTTTTAAACCCCTTTTAATGACATAAAGTGATTAATTGGCTTATGGGACATTCTCGAGCATTGAAAATCCCTTTCTCATTATCCCAAACTTTAGAGCTTTTCATTATGGTTCCAATGGGATATTACACTAAGGTATTCCCTTAGATAATGTGATCCAAATAATACCATTAGTGCATTTAATTAAATCATGCCCAATAATAACCCAAAATTACGGGAACGCCAAAATTCCACACAACCAAGAGTGAACCATGCGAAAATGATCCCAATGATTAAATATGGTAAATGGACTGGTTTGGGCCTCATCTAACTCATCCAAACTGCCTAAGCTCACTATTAACCTCAGTTTACCCCTCTGGTCAGGATGACATAAACCCAAAAGGTCACCTCCAACAATGGAGTAGGGGAATCCAAAAATGGGGACATTACATATAGTTTAGCCACTGCCTTCATTAGATTCTTCGTTGTCGTTTCTTTTGAATTATTGAAATCCATCGACACTGTCATGCACAGTCATATCGTTCCCAGTGCTTTTCTCTCAAGAATATCCCATTCTTCATCCTTCATACTCGTCAACTGCTTTGCTTTTCCTCCCAATGGTAGGAAAATATCCTTATGATATAGATAGTATTTCATTTATATATTCCATAACTGATAGTTTTGGACATTACATTTATCAACCTTAAACTTTCCATCTTCTGCCATTGCTCCCACTCGAACCAAGATCCATCTTTTCTTGCGAGTTAACCTTCGCTCTGATACCAGTTGTTAGAAAAGCAGGATCACATATCAATAAAATAAAGCAAATGAAGAAATAAAACACAGAAGATACAAAATACAATAGAGACACATATATACATGGTTCACCTAGTGTGGGCTACGTCAACCAGAGAAATTTCCAGGTCCTTCCTTTATTATTATCCAACAAATGAAGGGATACAACCTACAACATACCTGTTGTAACTTCATCTTCTTTCTTTTACAATATCCTCTCTCAGAATACAATATTCACTCACATACACAAATGCAATACAATTCCCTCATAATATAGGGTTTCCTTCTAAGGAAAAAAATACTAACATAATTTCTACCATCAGATTTGTGACCTTATAATGAATGGTCCATATTGACTACAAAATCACAAATTTTTAGAAGGAAATTTTCCCAAAAAAATGTCTTCGGGTGCGCTACCCCCAAACCCTCGTCGGGGTGGGGGGGATCTAAAATTTATTCCCCTCCCCCCCTGGACCCCCCTGGAAAGATATGTTGGGGGAAATCCCCTCCACACCCCCTCTTCAGGTAATGGGGTCCAAACATGACTGAAACAATAGCTGTGAATCAAGAAGATAATTAGGCTCCACAACCAACACAGTTTATCAAAGGATGGATACCATTGTCTTACACAGTGGCCACTACTGGAAGGATGTTTAATTGGGGAGATATTAACACTAGGAAGCTCGATAGTAGAATTGAGAAATCTCAAAACCCTAATCCAGATAAGGTTCCTTCATTCTACATAAAACCCTAATCTAGATAAGACTCATGTTATGGTGCAATGGTAGGGGAGGCTTGTGTTAAGGCTTCGGGAGGTCATGGGTTCGACCCTCGTCGAATCCCAAAATTTTACATAACCTTGCCAATATAGGCTAATGGGAAGATGATTTGAACCATTACCACTCTCTATTTCCTTTTGAATTTCAATATTTTGAAGTTGTTTTTAAGTACTTGGGTTTTCATCTCAAACCAAATTTCTATAACAAGGTAAACTAGTCTTGGTTGCTTGCCAAGATGGAAAAAAAGATAAAACTATGGATTTTTATATGTTTGTCATGAGATGGGCGACCGATCCTAGTAAAATCGGTCCTGGAAGCTATTCATGTATATTGGATGTCTTTATCCTACATTCCCAAAGGTGTGTTGGAAAGGGAAAGGAAAATGTGCTTCAAATTCCTATGGGAAGGATTACATGATATTTTTGTTCTTCCCAGGATCAAATGGAGAGAACTGGCCCTCCCCAAATCTTTAGGAGGATGGGGATTGGAAACTATTTTTCTTTTCTCCAAAGCACTGGAAAAACAATATTTCTAGAGATTGATCATGATAGAAAGTTTGCGGATGCAAGTGATAATATAGAAACACATCCATGTTGAGTCTCTAGAGGAGTGGATGATATGCCCAATAAAGAAGCACTGTGGATGCTCCATTATTTGGAAGGCTGTGACTTAGGCCTTTTGAATTTATGGGTGATGGGATAGCTTGGAACATTCGTAAAGGTACAAGAATTAGGTTGGTATCTGATTCATGGATAGGTAATGGATTTAATCATCTACTCTCCCCATAACTAATTCATCATCTCAACTTAAGGGATATTTATTATCTAATCAAATTATTGAATTAGATTGTACCACAATACATAACCAATAATGTAAAGGATATAATCAGGTGTGATTGGGGGAATCTTTCTCCGCTCATTAGGGAAACTACACCCAAGAACTGAAAGAAGCTCATATCTGCATCAAGATAGAGAGGATGAACTGGATTGGAAGCATCCACTACATGGGGTTTATACACCAAAGCTAGGATATATTCAACCAAACATTGAGTTGCACCTTTGAGAGACCTCTTGGTGGTGGAAAGGAATTTGGAAGGTCAAATTCCCACTAAAATCATGTATATTCATGTGGTGCATGATTGTAAACAGAGTACCTACCTGGGACTCGATGAAAAAATGACAACTTGAGGGGTCGGGATGGTGTTTTTGCTATGCAAATCCAATGAATAATCGGTCTCTCACCATTTCCTCAATGAAGAGTATGGGTGGCAAATGCATCCAATTGAAATATAAAGGATTTACCCCTGATCGTGATCTGGGGTTTTTGGTTGGCCCATAATAAATCGATATTCAAGGATAAACCCTCAGTTTTGGAGATTATTGTAGCCCATGGACTAAGTGTTTTATCCCATTTCCCCCAGGAAAAATATTTTGGCCCACCTCAGATTCTATAGGAGGCTATGGTTGATCACTCTAATCCTTGGGATTATTTTTATGGGTCCTATCAAAAAAATATGTGTGGAGGATGTGCCACCCTTTACCTCAAGGAAAATCACTTTTACAAAATGAAAATGGGACTAGGCCCATGCACACAAAATTATGTTGAGCTCATGCCTTTGAAGCTTCTTCTACCGTTTGTAGGGGAAAAGAGAGTGAAGTCCATACCGATTTTTGGTGACTCCTCAAATGTTATAAATTGGGTTTGGAAATCACAAAATTTCCACAACATTTAGCTTCTTTCTTTACTTGAGGAGATTTTCAACTATCTGGGATCTTTTGACTCATATTGTATTCAACATGTCCTCAAGGAGCTCAACATGGATGCAGATTCCCTATCTAAAGAGGTTCTTCAGTTAGGTAAGGGGCAATGGTTGATTATAGAGGACACTGTAGGGGAACATTATGAGTTTTTCCACCGTCCATTTATAGATGGGCCAATTTTTTATCCTCACAATGCATAATGGACATCCTTCTTTCAACTCTATTATGGGTAACATTTTTGGTTTATAAAGTATCTCAACACCCTCTTGATGGAAATATAAACATTTTTCTTGTTCATCCCTATGTAAAGCATGTTGGTTTTGGACCACTATGGCACTATTTACTGTCTCTCGTAATCAGTTTATCATAGTCCCTTTTTCAAAACCTTTTAAGGTCATATGAGCTCAGTATTGTTAGTCTCTGAGTAGAAAAATACATAGTCACATGTATTATACATAATATAATTTTCTTTTCACTTTGATGAAATAAAAATTATTCTTTTTTCTGAGGAAAAAAATACAAACAGTAAATAAAATGTAAACACATAAAAATACACTTATCTTTTAATGGTAAATCACCAACTGTGTGCAAAACTCATACGTTCCTCCTAGCCATAGATTCTGTTGCTCATAAACTATCAACATCAGGTCACCCTCGAGCCGAGGCTAGAAACTCCACTAGGGAGGGTTTCCTAAGTCAAAATAAGGTCTGTCCAACACAATAAATCCCAGGTTAAGGTGCCAACTACTACATCTGTGCAAATGATACTTGTTCTTCACAGTCACCTTGTTGAATTGCCTAAAGTCAATACATAACCCAAGGTATCATATTTCTTCTTAACAAATAATACTGGGGCACCCCAAGGTGACACACTTGGGCATATATATACCTTTTTCAAGAACTCTCAAAGTTTCATTTGTAATTCCTTCAGCTCTGGCGTGCTCATTCTATAAGGAGTCTTGGATATAGGGGTTGCTCCAAGCATCAATTTAATAGAGAAGTCAATATCTATTTTCGGTGGTGTTGATGTCTAGATATATTAAGGTCCAAAAAGTAACCTCACGAGGATATAATATCCCCTTGCATTTTTATAGAGGTGGTACTCCTCTTTGGTTGAAATATGTATCTTAAATATCTTGGATTAGGGAGAATGCTAGACATCAAACCCCAAAATATTATTTCTTAGTTTTATATTAAAATTATTTATGATAACATGATCTGATCTGTATGTGCAACAAATTTCTTCTTTACTATAAAAATATTGAAGAAAATCTTCAATATAATAATAAATGCATACTCAACATCATTTATGAAACCCTCTAAATCACATGCAAGTAGAGGATATATCCATATCTTCTCATACGAAATAGGATGGTGTGACTTTGATCATTTCAAAGAACTTTAAATGAGTCTTGCATTTGAAACTAAAAATAATTTGATGGGCATACTTCAAAAAATATCATGCCTAAAGATTCCAAGATCTGATAAATCATTAAAATAATAGCCCGAAATAGTCCTTTGTGGAGTTTTATTCATAAGAGATATTCAACAATACAAAACATCTCAACAAACCAATTGACTAAGTACTTAGAAATGAAGCTTGTTAGATACATGTACTAAATATCCATGAATCAAATAGACAATAATGGCTTACATTTGACAGTCACATATGTGGCTATAAATAATCCATGATCTTATATATAATCAGACTTAGAATAATACAAGAAAGACACTCAAAACTCAACCTTATGCTCGTTTTAGAACTTGAAATATAAATCCCTGAGAAAATGATGTAGAGGAAGAAGAAGAAAATAATGGATATCTTTATTTACTGATAAAAATATTGGTTGCATGTTGATGGTTGGACCCTTCGATTTTGATCCTATGATTGCTTGCTTCTAACCCCTTTGATGGAGTCCTCTCTTTCTTTTTAAAATCTTCTCTTCTAACTTCTTGAGGTAGTAAGGGTTTTCTCTTCTTGAATTTTCCATGTGATTTTCTTCTTGAAATAATAACTTTAATTGATGCCTCATTAATGAATTTGTATCATTGACATTCGTGTCGTGGAGAGGGGCCCATTTCGTCTTTAATAAAAGTTTTTAATAAACGTTTATTTTGAAATTTTGAAATTGATTTCCTTTTTAAAAGTGGATTGTGTTTTAATTTTTTAGGCACTATATTTGACATTTCATCCATGTAAATCATTTTAGATGAAATATTCATCATATCATCTTTCCAACAAGTCCTCTTGAGCGCAATTTGGAGTTCTGGATCTCAAGATATAAGAACGTGAAGTCGAGGTACCAAACAGATTCATCAACAAAACATTAAAATATAGTTGACCGTTCTTTCAATTTCTAAGAGCATCATGGCCAATTTCATCTCTTCAAACCTGCTCCATTTTGTTCCTCGTATAGTTTTTCCAAATCCAACTACTGTATCTCGATTTATGACCTTCGAAAAATCATTTCTCAGCAGCTGTCCATCCAATTTTCTGGACTAATCCTAGCCCTCCATTTAAATTCGCCTCCTCCATTTAAAAATTCTTTTTTTATTTTATATTACATATCCGACATGCATATGTGGTGTTGAGAGTTTAATGTATATATTGAAAAAGTTTACCATACACTTGATGTGAATCATCTGGAGACTATGGAAGCTATGGATATTTGACCTTAGGAAATTTCATGAATTAATTAAAATTTTGATTGCCTAGTCATCATCCACCAAGAACCCAGTCAATGCCCAATCATCGATGAGTAACAACCCAATAAACAATGAGTCAATGTCCATGTCATTTACATGTGTCATGTTTTCATTGGATACCACAATCTGCCACATGCCATCACATGATTGGTCAACACATGTCATAGTCCCATTGGTTTCCATGTGTCATGGTTGTATTGGTTTCCATGTGTCATGCTCTCATTGGTTTCCATGTGTCATCGAATGGTTGGTTAACATGTTTTTTCATGTGATTGGTTAATAATGAAATGGAGAGGAAATTAGGATAAATGTTAAGTAAGCGAAAAATGAACGAGAGAGGAGGAAGGTTCTGAGGGAGGAGAGAGAAGCGGGTTGTCAAAGGTGTAGGGGGTGGATCAGAGGTGTGTACAAACATGTAGAGATGAGGATAACCCACGATGTATGGAGGGAGGAGAGAGGTAAGTGAGATATAAAAATGTTAAGTGTTGAAGAGAAAGGGGTAAGTGCGAGGAGTGAGAGGAAGGGCATGGAGTGAGGAGAGATGGAGGGATAAGGAAAAAATTATAAGTATGAAAAGTAAGCGAGGAGAGGAAGGAGAGTGTAAGGAATTTCAAAAAAGAAATAAAGTATGGAGAATAGGAGAGGGGAATTGGGAGAGTGGATAATTTTTAAAATAATCTAAGTATTGAAGAGAGGAGTGGAGGGGAAATTGAGAAAAAATATAAGTGTGGAAGAGTGGAAATGTGGAAGAGTGGAAATAAGACTAAGTATGGAAGAGTGAGTGGAGTTGGAAAAAGTTTAAGTATGGAATAAAGAGAAGTTTCAAGATAATACGAGGTTCCAAGAAATTGGACATGGTTCCAAAAATTCCAAGAATTGAATGTGGTTCCAAGAAATTGGACATGGTTCCAAGAAAAATTAGCTTTGTTTCACATGGAAGATGCACTCTTTGGGTGGTCAGATGAAAACTTGGATATATTGAGAATACGAACTCAGATTTTGAATCTGTGAAATGCGTGATGAAGCTAAGACTATGGACTACACAATGAAATTATAATCATTCAAAGTTTTCTTCTTCTGATATCAATTTTTTTTATTATTTCAGAAGAGGGAAAATAGAGGTGACCAATTTTTTTTATCAACAAGTGGCAACCTTGTTATCTCTCTAAATAAATCCCCGAACTCTTTCAATACTGAATGGTATTAACTACTTGCAACTTTATCCTTTCAATATTGAATGATCTTCAATACTTGACATTTTATCCTTAGCTATCTCTTCCATATGATTTGCAAAGACTTGACATCCTTTTCTGAATATTTTCTTCAGCTGCAAGACTAGAACTTCTCTGATAGTTATTTCCCTTGGAATTCCTTGAACTGTCCTCAAGTTCCCCTCCTCATCCAATCAAGAAAATTATTTATCCTAAAAATCTAGGACAACATGATGATTCTCCAACCAGTCCATACCAATTAGGAAATCACATGAACCAAAAGGCATGACATTCAAATATTCCTTAGTTCTCATCTCATTCATTTTCATTGGACACTCCTTAACCATATCATTAATTCTTCTTTTATCTCTAGTGGCTAGCTGTGCCAACCAATATTTCCCAAGTTTTCTTCTTGGAAAATGAAATCTTTCCACCATCTTAGGATCTATATAACTATGATTAGCTCCCTAATCAATTTTAATAATAATAGGTTGATCATTGATCTTACCTTCCACTTCAATCATGTGATATTAAAATTCATCTTGTCTATTATCCAGGGATGCATAGATCCTTGGCATGATTCTTCCCATGTCCTAAATTGTATCAACCTATTGTACATTGTGAACAATCCTCACGTTTTCACCTATATGAGGGAAATATCAGTACATGTGATCTCCCACACAACCCCAACATTTCATAGGTTGTTTCCTTCTTATTTTCCTCAACATTTCTGATATTCTGGTCTCATTTTGAGTTGTTTTCCGTTAAGAATTATTTCTGAAGAATGTTGTCTTGTTCCCCTTCTTCCTCTACTCCATCTTACCCTTTTTCTTATCCTCACAATATTTGTGGAAGTTTGGTGTTCCTCTTTGATGATAATAGAGGAACTTGGCCCTCGTTATTGCCTCATCCAATGTCTTGGGATCATCATACTATATATTTTCATTGAACATTGATGGCATCCCACTCAAACATATTTGAATATTGACATGTTCATATTTGATGAAGTCAAGATACTTCAATAGTTCTATAAATCTCCTTTCATACTCATCCATGGTCATACTTCCAAGCTTTATTTCAAAGAACTCCTTCATCTTCCTATCATACTAATGATTGGTCCAATATTTCTTTTGAAAGTGCTTCTTGAACTTCTTCCAATTGATCTTCTTCTCATCAATGTGTTGTTCTTGCAGAAGTTGGTCCCACCACATTGATACTTTTCCCTTCAACTGGTAAATGAAAATTCTTCCTTCTGCTTGTTAGGAGTAATTGTGCAACTAAAAGTATCTCCTTATCCCAAAAAGCCAAGTTTCTACATATGTATCTTTCTTGTGCTCACCATCAAAGGTAGGAGGTTTAATATTGTTCATTTCTCCTTATAGTTCAACCACCCTAGACCTCCTCTTATGATTTTTGATAGGAGATATATTTGGACTGTTGTATGCCCTTCTAACTTAGTACCTTGGTGAGTGATTATTTCTACTGACACTTCTATATTATTTCCTTATGGAGGGAGATCTATGACTCCTAGACTTTCTTGATTATGTCTCCTTATACATTTTCTTTTCTATTCTATCAAATATTTTCAACAACTTGATGTTGAATTTGTCTTGTTGATCCTTAGCCTTCATAATTCTCTCATGATCATCCTTATATATTTGCACATATATTTGCATAATATTAATAGTCTCCACTAAATTCATTCTATCCTCTTTTCCTTCTCCATTACCATTGGATTATGTCCATGCATTACCCATGCTCCTACCAAATCCTCTGAGTTTGTCTTCATAATTGTAAGTTCTTTGTACATTTTCCATGCCTCTGGTCCCTAATCTCTCTATTGAATTCTTCTTGGTTCTATTTTTTCCCTTCTTTCTGCAAAATGTGCATACAATAGGATTTGTGAGACTGTAATAATTTAACAAATCCATCACTTTATGCACCATCCTACTGTTTAAATGCACCAAAATTATTATTTCTGATTTATTATGAATATTAATGTGCCATTTACATTTTTGGGTGATTACTTGGACTCCTCTGTCCACGACCTTCCCATGACTATTCTCATGCTCAATTATGAGTCTTGAGCAGAAAGTTGTGGATGACACGGGTAAGGAAAACAATATCATCTAGGAAGGATATCCATTAGCGCATGCAACAAAGCTTCAATTCTCAACATCTTTCTGATCATCCCTTCAAACTTAATATCAGTCGTTAAAATATTTCACCCATACTTAGAAATTTCTTAAGTTTTATCGCGTTTCATAGCCCAACATTGTATTCTTGTTACTTTTTCCATAGTCTATGAAATGCACCCTCACATTCCACCACCTTCATTTTGCACCTGAATTGACCCGCAAATGCGTTAATTCTCTCACAAATGCTCCCTTGTATGTTTCCATACTTAGGCAATTTTTTGCTTACATTTCACTTCAGGTATAAGCTACTCTTCAGAATCATTTGATTCTCATCGCGATCCATCTGTCCGACGAATCCATTATACGTAGTTAAATATCGAGATTTCACCATGATCCGTAGTGTCTTGATACTTAGACAATTATCGAAATCCATCGTGCTCCATGAAATGGTACACTTCTTCTCTGCCATACTCTTCACACTCGTGAAGTCTTGACACTTAGTCAAATTTCATATTTCGTGATCTCACTATGCTTCACGATGTCTTGATACTTAGTCAATTTTGAAACTTTAACATGGTTCTACGGATTCATTCTCATTTCCCTATTTCTTCACATGTTCCCAATCCTCTCCATCCAACCGATCCATTCCTTTACTTATTCAATTCTTGAACTCTCACCATAGGTCTGGAGTCAAGGTTCTGTAGGACAGACATACACCCCACCACCTCCCACCTCCCACCATGTGCCTGCCACTGTGGTAGTACACATCATCCTTCTTCCATGTCAGCTGACACATGGCCTCCACGTCATGCTGACATCACCGTATTTAAAACTATCCAAAATTTTCCAATTTTTTCAAAATGCCCAAATTCAAAATTCTTGGCTCGTTTTTCATTGTAGTTCTAAAAACCAGCTTAATACGACTAATTTCATCGCTGTAAATGTCTATTCGACCCTTTTACATGAAATTCGAGTCTTCCTTATTAAATTTCCCATGAATTTCCACTATAGAATTGGGGCTTTTGCCCAATTTCACAATGGGCGCTCTAAAATTTTCGAATTTCACTCAATTATAGGTCAAGAATTCCCAATGAGAGATTTATAATTAGAAATTTTTAATCCTTGGTGCTAAATTTCTCAATTTCCCCACGAATTCTTCCCCAATTTCATGGGAATACTTTTGTCAAACATATCATATACATTCTATAAATTTTAAATTCCTGTAACTTATATCTCCGACGTTCCACTAACTGGCCCATGTAGGCTCAATACTGAACCTGGGGCTATGATACCACTTTGTAACTGTAACACCCTGTTTCCCCCAGTCTGTAAAAATAACTATACTGACCAAGAACTGTGGCAAACTCAAAAATGTGAATGGACCTTGTGAAAAAGGTCAATGAATGTGAATAATATTATGACTATATATTGCAGAACTCCTGAGAGGGGATATGCTGAAAAATAGACCACGATGGCTGAAGAAAGGTGGTGGAAGGCACCTGGAAAGGTGGTGGAAGGCACCTAGAAAGGTGGCGTTAACTTCCACCAAAAACCCATACCGTATTTGGTCTTCATTAGCCTGGAGAACCAAGAGTGGCTCGTTGGCCTGAATTTAATGCCTCATAGGTTGGTAGGTAGATGGATCCTCATAAATTAATGAGGGATGGGGGAGGTGAACCGCCCATCCGTAGGAGTCTCAGGCCTAACCAGTGTGCGGAATTTCGCACCACATGCAACCTCGCAAGAGGAAACGACGTGAGGGAGAAGCGAAAATGGGTAGACGCGAGGGAAGGAAGAAGAACTATGGAAAATACAGAGTGAGTGATAGTAGAGAAGGGGGAGAGTAACCCTCGTTCTCGGTCACTGGAAAACCAAGACACAGTCTCGCAACATCGTGGTCTCATCTCGGGGGTGGCTAGTGGTAAATCCGTTAGGAGTCGCTGAGCCTACGGTTGGGTGGAAACGAACACCCCTCTCAGCAGTTGCATCACCCCTGGAATTTTTCTGATAAGTGTTTTGTGTCTGGCATCTTGAAATATACATATATTTTGACATTTATGCTCATAAGCTATGAAATTGTGAATGATTTCAGAGCAAGAGTGTCTGTATGGTGTTTTGATCAGTACTGGTAGTTGCATGTTTATAATGGAAAGACTACGTATGACTTATGTTTTCATAAATCACTATTCATATGCATATTGATCTAATTCAGACTTCACATCTGGTTCTCAAGAGAGAGATACCCTTATCTACCTCAGATAGTACCCTGGGTAAACCTCCCCATAGAGATACCCTCCTTGAAAAGCCCATCAAGAACCTGGGAAGAGGATGTGAAGGCGTAAGGCCTTAGTAAACTTGCACAAGGAGGAACAATCCTCTTGAAATCCTGAGATGGCTATGTAGGGATAAGTATCGTTTGATAGGTGATACCTTATCGGAAGATCTGTGGTCACTCACGACCGTTATATTGAAAGGAGAAGAGGGGGCATTAAATGCCTCAACCCCTTTCCTTTGTTTTTACGAGTAGCAAGTAGAGACCGAGACCCACTCAATTCCTAGACTTGATGAAGGAGAGAAATAGATGTGCTGAAGACTCTTCTAAGAGTCAAACCCAGGAGAAAGAGCGCAAAGCTACCAAGTCCCTCATAGTTGATGAAGCTCAGGACAGATAACACCTGGTCAGATGCACAGACCCTGTAGGAATTCACAGAGGTCGAGGAAATATTTCACGGTTTAAGAGTAGGGAAGCTCGGGAGGGATAGTGTCATTTTGTGCACGGAGCCATAGCTGCAATGGTCGTAGAGGAGAAGCAAAGGTCGAGACCTTTGATACTTAAGAAACCTTCCAAGGAGAAGAAAGAGAAGTGCATGCTCAAGGAAGAGCTACAACTGTCGTTAGATTAGCTGGAGCGAAATAGATTTGGGTTGTCGAAAATGCACATCTAGACGTGCACAGAAGAGAGAAGAAACAGACGACAGAGACACTTTGAGATAGAAGTGGCGAACAACCGATAACCATTGGATCTTGCAGAGTTGCAAGGCGGTTAGGGTTGGGTGATTCAACCCATGAAGTCATGAGAGGATCAGGACCATCCATCCGAGGAGGACAGGTGGCAGATATCCATGGATCTCATGAACTCAGAGGTTCACAAGGTAAGAGCCCAAAGGTTGGGTGCTCCAAGTCGTGACAGGCGAAGTCGCGAGAGGATCAGGACTGTCCATCTGAGGAGGACAGGTGGCAGCGATCTAGGGATTTCTCAAACTCGGAGGTTCACAAGGTAAGAGCCCAAAAGTTGGGTGCTCCAAGTCACGAGAGGCGAAGTCGTGAGAGGATCAGGACCGTCCATCCGAGGAGGATAGGTGGCAATGATCCAGGGATCTCACGAACTTGGAGGTTTGCAAGGTAAGAGCCCAAAGGTTGGGTGCTCCAAGTCGCGAGAGGATCATGACCGTCCATCTGAGGAGGACAGGTGGTATATATCCAGGGATCTCACGAACTCGAAGGTTCTCAAGGTAAGAGCCCAAAGGTTGGGTGCTCCAAGTCGCGAGAGGCGAAGTCGCGAGAGGATCAAGACCGTCCATCCGAGGAGGACAGGTGGTAGAGATCCATGGATCTCGCGAACTCGGAGGTTCGCAAGGTAAGAACCCAAAGGTTGGGTGCTCCAAGTCGCGAGTGGTGAAGTCGGAAGGAGTGGAGACAACCGTTGGATCCAGAGAGTGGGAGGACCATTGGATCAGGAACCCCATCGCCTATCATGTGTTTGGGGGTTCGGAGGTTGTAAGGAGTCGTTTACGACTTCACGAGTAGTGAAGTGCGGAGAGCTGAGCATGAGAGAACATGTGGCAGAACTTCAAGGTGGGGCCCGTGTGATTGGCGGGTGGACACACGTCGCATGGAAAAGGGAGTCAACGCTCCGTTGACTTCTCACTTCTCAGGGGTTCTTGAAGGGAAGGTGCCAATATTCGACGCTACAACTCGCGAAGTGGTGAGTTGCGAGCAGTGCAAAAGGAAGGTCAACCTTCGTTGACTTTCAAATCTCAGAGGATCGCATAAGGAAGGAACGAAAGTTCAACCGTTGAACTCACAAAGCGACGAATAGTGAGAGGAGCTAGCATTTAGTCTAGCCGACGATCACGCACAGAGGACGCTGACAGTAGGGAGATAGTTCTTTGTCGTTAAGTGGCGGGTAGATCTGGACGACCAGAATCTGCGTGCCCAAATCTACGGCCAGGGTTTCATTCTGAAGCCCCCTTGCCATTCTACCTTTAAGATTGGACTCCCTTGTATCGCTGAGTCACGAAACACGAAAAGGCGCCTGGTTTGTTTGGCCTGTGGTCCTAACCCACAATCACAGGGAGGTGAACATGGAAGAACTAGCCTGTGCTAGGCCCCCGTAGGACTTCGAGGATTATGTCCCTTGAGGAAAAACAAAAAAATTATTTTGCTGTAGTGGGTGTGTGACAGTAACGTACCCAACCACCCAAAATGGGCCACGCTATGCAAAAACTGATTTATGTCACAATTGTGTTTTCAAATTTCTTTGAATTTTTACCTCTTACAACTTTGTAACACACCCAATCACCTCATTGAGTCTCGTTACCTCTAGTTTGACGTTTGATACCGTTTAAATAACATAACATGCCTTGCATATGAATACATTATATGCAATGCAATAAGTATAACAATTCATGCATAAACATATATATTTAAGCATACATAATTGACGTAAATGTATATGCATTACTCAACAAAATAATACACACAATAAATAACATGTAAACACACAAAAAGACAAGCATATTTTAATGGTAAATCACCAATTACGTGTAGACCATAGGTGTTCCTCCTAGCCAAAGAATTTTCTTCTCATAAACTCTTAGCAGGAGGTCACACCCGAGATGAGGCTAGAAACTCCATTGGGGAGGGTTCCTAAGTCAGACTAAGGTCTGTCTAGCACAATAAATCCCAGATTAAGGTGGCAATTGTTGCAACTAGCCTACAACCTCTCATTTTCTGCAGCCTATCACACCCCAAGAAGTGTGTCCCTTCTCTACTCAACGGTCTTTCGACTACGCCACTTCCCTTTCAGGGCTTCATCAATAGGCCGAACAAATTTTTTTAGAGCTCTGTAGTTATTTCCCAACACACAGGGAAATCAGTTCACAACAATTCTCTCACCCATATAGAATTCTCACAAGCCTGAAATCCTACTTCTTCAAATGCACACAATCATGACAACTTGCTTCTTCAACTCAAATGATCTCAGTTTACTGGTTACCGACAACTCCCAAATCTTCCCAAGTATAGGTACAAAGATGGATGGTCGGGAGAGTACGAATGGTAAGATTCAAGGTGAGAATAATCATCGGAATGATGAGTTGAAAATGAATATGATATCCTCAAACTCACTAAGTCTCCAATATAAGTATGCATGCAAATGACATGATAAGTGGCATGAGAGTAACCACTTCCTCTCTCTTGGAAAATTCATCCCTCTCCAAAGACTTAGTATAAAATCATCATCATGTCAAAACTTAGACTTGGAATCTTTAAGGAATATTTTTATTATATTCATTGGCTTATACCCTTAGCTTAAGCCCCTCTCTTAAGTCCCTTAGCCCCCCTTTCCTTTAGTGGATTTATTCCCCCCCATACTCTTCTTGTTTGGTTGGTTTGCAAAAACTATGTATTTTTATTAATAATATGTGTGATACATATTACAATGATAATCTCACTATCCTTTTAGAATTTTAGCTCCCCAACCTTGTAACCACATAGGCACTCTGGCCTCAAAACATATTTACAATGGTACCCAGGCCCAAAATAATCTGGCTCACCAGCCTATATGTACATTTACAACTTGGGGTATTCCAATCATAGTAAGTTTTAATATTCCTTGCAATCATTTGTAGGCTATATAACTAGTTGTAAGTTTGTGAGTCAACAAGAGTCATCATCAACAACTCTTTCAATTTCTAAAATGCTTCTTGACATAATTTTTTCCATAAGAATTTCTTATTTGTCTTTTGTAGTTCTATAACAAGATTTGTGATCTTTAAAATTCCTTCAACAAACCTTCAATAGTATCCTACCAAACCCATAAAACTATGTACTTCATGTATGTTAGTGGGTGTCAACCATTCCATATTTTTTCTATCTTTGTCAAGTCTATTGTGATTCCTTCTCTTGAGTTGATATGTCTTAAATAATGAATCTTGGACTCATATAATTTGTTCTCTCTAAGACATTGTAAAAATTTCCATAAATTCTCTTCACGCTCTTATAGAATACGTGAATATATCAAACTTTCATCTAAAAATACTTGTACAAACTTTTCAATATACTTTTGAAATACTTCATTCATTAAGCCCATGAACACTCCTATTGAATTCATTAATCCAAAGGGTAATACTATGAACTCATAATGCCCAAATCTAATCTTGAATGTAGTTTTAGAAATATCTTCTTCCTTTATTCTCAATTGATGGTATCTTGATCTTAGATCTATCTTATAAAATATCATCGTTCCCTTCATATGATCAAATAAGTCATCAATTCTTGGTAAGGGCTATTGATTCTTTATTATCACTTTGTTTAATTGTCAATAGTCAATAAAGATTCACTACGATCTATCTTTACTGTTTACAAATATCACTAGTGCCATCTCCATGGTGATACACTTGGTTGTGTAAATCCTAAATTCAAAATTTCTTGTAACTACATTTGTAACTCTCACAATTCAAGTATTGTCATGCGATAAAGAGCCCTCACAATAGATTCATTTCTAGGGTTAAGTTCAATCATGAACTCTAATTCTCTTTTAGGTGGTAGTCTAGGAAATTCTTCTAGAAATATGTCTGAAAATTTAAAAAATATTGTGTACTATTCCAAATTTACCGAGTCCTTCTCATTCATAGATATTACAACATATATTTACTTCCTTTTCTCAAATTCTTCTTGAGTTGTAATGTTGAAATAAACCTTAGTGACACTCTTTTAGTATTTCCAACTAAACTTATTTTATGACCTACGACATCTATAAAAAAATTCCTTTTATTCCTAAAGTATAGCACTACTTCATGGTTCTCTAACTAGTCCATTCCTATGACTATATCATAAGATCCAATTTCACTATGCAACTCATGAGAATTAGTTCTTATTTTATCAATATTAAGTATCTTCCTTATTCTTGTCAAAACAAAGAGATACTTTTGATCTTCAAGATTAGGGTTAACCACCTCCTTATTGTATCTTTATTTTATTTTATTATCTAATTCTTTATCACACCAAATATTCTCCTTAAATTTAGCTTTAATTATATTTTTAATATCATCGGTATTTTGCAGAATAACTTATTCCTTTACTCCCTAATGATTTAGCCAAGACTTAACATCATTGTGTCATCCCCTCTTAAGTTGCTAGTGATTTTGGTTGGAGTTTGAAGAAATTTTGGGGAGCCTTGTGTCATCCATGTTGTTTATATTGTTCTTTTACATTAACTACATAATCATAGCTATGCTCTCAATGGGGGAAAGGCTCACCTCTATGAGGAGGATAGGATATGGTGTATTGCCTTTAATTTTGAGATTATAAGTGATAAAATTCTTTTGGATTTGCTCTATATTTCTCCAATATTCCCAAGAGATATTGCATCCCCAAACTTCACATCCATATCAGATAACAAGAGTGACAAGAGTCTCAAAGAGGATCTGTGTCTTATCCCATAGCCAAAGGTCTGCTAATTTACAATTATTTTCAAGCCCATAATAATATTTCCACCCTCCATTTATCCTTTTCTCAATTCTATAGTTCCAATTGAGCTTGTGATGAATATCGATTCCAATATACTTGTATGAAGGAACTTCCTTCAAGAGATTGTTGTCAAACATGAAACTATTGTAGGTTAGCTTTTGAGATTTAATTATCATAACCTTTGTTTTTTCAGTGTTCACTATCATCCCTGTACTAGAGTATAAGTCCTTGAGGATTCTAAGTTTGTTTCTAAGGTCATAGGGATTCATTTTCGTAAAAACAATATCATCAACATATAGGAGAATGACGATGAAAATACTAGAAAAAGTTGGTCCAACACAACCTGCAACTTCCAAAAAATCTATTAACTTGTCATTGTATATGCCAAAAAGGGTAGGGGATAGAGGACAACCTTGCTTGACTCCAATATTATAGATAATTTCTTCTGACCATCCCTCGATGCTCCTAAACTTGGCAATAATGGTAACTTATTCTTAGCTTGAAGGGAACTTTTCGCTCTTCTAGCCTATTCCAAAGGTTAGTCCTAGGCACAATGCCAAAAGCTTTCCTAAAATCAATGAAACAACAAAGGATATTGGTTTTATTGTTCTGACACTTCTATGCAATCGATCCTAAGAGTGACAAGGTGGTCCACAGTTGAATGATAGCCTCTAAAAACGACATTTCCTTTAGCTCTTTTTCCCTGGCTTTCTAGCCATATGCTTATCTTCTTTTCCAAAATACTTCTATATATCTTGGCTAAAATGGAGCTAATCATAATGGTCCTATAATTAGAGGTATTTCTTTTATCCCCACTTTAAAAAATAGGTACAATGAGGCTTTGAGTCTAGGGTTTAGGGAATCCTTGATTTATTGCTAAATTGAAGAGCTTGTGTATGTGAGAGATGAGAATAGGCCCTCCAATTTTTAATATTTTAGCTTGGTAGCCTTCAATGTCCTTAGCTTTCCCGTTTACAAGTTGTTTAACCCAAAAATTTATGTTTTCTATAAAAAAAACTTCATCCTCTATAGAAACATTTGGAATGTTGTCCAAAACATTAGGGGATTCGTAAATATTTTTAAGGTAAGAATTCCAACTTGTCAGGGGAATCATACCCATTTCTTTAGTTTTACGAGTCAAAATTTCCTGTCAAAAATTCTTTGGATCTATATTAGATAGGCACAAAATATTCTCTTTCTTTCTATTTATATAGTGTCTTTTTTTCCTTTTAATTAGGGATTTGTATCTATCAATATTATCGTATTTCAAAGACTCATTAGAGGCATCCTTGAAGTTTTTTCTAGAAAGTTTACACTCATTATCATACCAAGGGTTGGAAAAAAAAAATTCCTTTTACACAACACTTTGATAGAGTTTGTTTTTTTATGTAAGTAGAGAGGGTTGTTGTAAAATTATGATAAAGGTCTTCAATATTGTTTTATATGATAGAATATTTAATTTAGTTTTTAAGTCCTTTAAAAAGAGATCGACTTTATTTTTGTCAAAAAACAATTTCCTTTGGTTATTATAGTTCTCTTCAATGAGGCTTTTGTGCATGATCAAATTTAGAGTTAGGGTTAAATATCTATGATTGGAGTTAGGCTCGTGGTCGTTTAAAACATCAAAATTGACTATTTGGTTGTATACATGGATATATGATATCACATAATCCACACACTGCTACCCATCCCATGGATACAAGTAATTTGGATAGATTTCATCCACTTCATTAGACCATTGAAAATGATTAAATCTCAAGAGCTACAAAGCTTGATTAGCTTGGTACCATACAAATTCTTAGTGAGGTATTTCAAATTTATTTTGTATCTATTAGCTAAAACAAGGTCCTCTTATAGCCATAGAGGATTAGGTTTGGAATCGTTTCTTAAAATAATAGCTTGATTAGTTGCATTTCTAGCATCAAAGTCTCTTAGGAGGAAGATATTACCTTCATTTCTTAGACTATACATAATTTGTTCTAAGCTCTTATAAGGAAAATTTTTATCTAGATTTTTTTTTCTTATAAAAGGTATAATTAATAGGCATGAAATAACAATATTCTATATATATTTTTTCTTAGTATTAATATCTGAAATCTCCATCCAAATAAACTAATTGAGATGGTCTTTTTTATGAAGTTGAATCTGAGGAGAAATGTTTGTTCTTATGTAACAAGCTATGCCTCCAATCCCTCTATGAGAGGATTTCTTGTTCCATGTTGACCACAATATAAATATGTTTATGTTAGGGACATGGGATTGCTCATGCCTCCAAGTTTCAACCAAAAATATAATATCAAATTCACTTGAGATATAACTTAATATAGGCCTTTTATTCCAGGGAAAGCCCTGACAGTTCCAAGAGAAGATATGAAGTGTGCCAAATTGTTATTTATTGTTATCTTGTTGGTCTCTATCCCTAATAATATCTTTTTGGTTCCTAATTATTGTCCATTTTCCTTCTTTCATGGCTTCCTTTACCTTTTGAACCTCATCCCTTAATTTAGCTTGATCTTCTGGAATGAGGTCTTCATTTATAAATATTCCTGACCCTTCTAAGTTCGGATTTTTACTGAGTATATCATATTTATGGGTATTAGACCTTACCATAACCCTAATCAACCTATATTTATGTTCAATTATTTTTCCCAACCTTTTTGCTTCTATGAGGCTAGCCATTTCAATTTGTGATTTATTTTTTATTTCCTCATTGACTATTGCTAACATGTCATCATCTTTTCGTTCTTTTATACATAAAATTATGAGGTTCAAGGCTCTTTTATTACACTCATAGTCTAACTCTATGAGTTTACTCATTTCATCTTTGATAGGTTTCATATCCAATTTTTGTTCCACACTATTTTGTGCCAAGTTGTTAATTAGATTTTCTTCTAGCTCTTTAATATGGTCACTAAGATTACTATTTTCTTCGCCCTCTTATGCATGCCTTGATTGTTTTGTGCTTGGTTTTGTTTTTCTATTTCTTGTAATCTAGCATCCATTTTGTGTAGTTCAGTCTCAAACCCTAATAGTTTATTGTTTGTGTCTGAATCGTATCTTCTAAGGATCTAAATTTATATCAAGCATTGCTTCTAACTCACTTTGAAGTTGGGCTTCTCTCTCTTCTCTACATTTGTCTAATAATTTTATATATTCATATAAAATTTCTAGGGTTACTTTGCTAGGCCTCTCTTTGATATAATTTGGGATCAATGTCGATGAACTACTCATATTGAAAAGAAAATGAAATATATAAGAAACATGTGCACCTTATTCACGGTAGGGTTTGAATAATCAACCACATGTAATTCACCACATACACCACATGCCATAATGTATTCACTGCAAATATGTTGTCCTATGCATACTAGAATCTATGCAGAAGTTCTTCACCATAGGGTTTGGATGCTTTAGTATTCACTGGATAAGTTCAAGCCAATGTGCAAAAGGAAAGCAATGTCCAGATGTTTAACATTCACTGGTTCAATATTATTCACTGCAGAAGTCACAGTTCATTCTTCATCATAGGGTTTGGATTATTTAGTATTCACTTTGGAAGTTCAAGCCAATGTGCGAAAGAAAAACAATGTCCAGATGTTTAACATTCACTGGTTCAATATTATTCATTGTAAAAGTCACAGTTCATAGATCATGTTAAAGTTCACTATAGAATCATTGTTCAATATTATTCACATTCATAAAAGTTGTTCAATATGAGGATGCATAACCACATAATCACCATTCAGGTCACCATAGAATCATCATTCATAATCATCACAGTAAGTTAATTCCAAAATTTTATGCAATATTAATTTTATACATTCTCTATTTATGTGTTTTCATTTCAAATTTATAACTCCACAGTTTTATATGTTTGTATAATATTTTTTTAATGAAAACAAAGGTTAATAAATAATGCTAAATATTTGATCATTTTGATCATTTTTAATTAGTCATCACTCAAATCCGATCATAAAATTTATGTTAAAATCATAATTTTGAATTCAGTGAAATCATTATTTTTAATACAATAACAAATTTTATATCCTCACAATACCCCCACTACAACTTAACTTTATAATGTTGACTATTGATATTTACAATTACATCAATCCAAAATTATTATTGTTGAACTTTTTTTTCTAGTAGTTATCCTTATTTTAAGGACTGTACCTACGATAATTTTGAAAACTTAACATGTCATTTTACACAAATAAAACTTTAGTATAGAAAATAACACTCCATCCCAAAATCACACAAGCTAAACCCAATTAACAATATAAACAATAACATAACATAAATATATATTATATTTTTATTTTTTTAATATATTAAATTAAAAATAACATACCATTAATTTTCCTTTTCTTTCTCTTTTCTCATGTGGGAAGAGCGTTTAATAATAAAATTAACAAACCTCAAGGGTCGCTCTAATAAAAAAAATATTCCAGTGATCGAGATATAAACAATATATTTAAATGAGATAATGAAAAAGGAAATATTTATATTTACATATGTATTATTATTTTATTTATATTTTATTAATATATTAATTTTTTTTTATCAATGTATTATTATTTTATTTATATTTTATTAATATATTAATTTTTTTTTATCAATGCATTATTATTTTATTTATATTTTATTGATATATTAATTTCAAAGGTTATTTATATTTTTATCAATATATTATTATTTTATTTATATTTTATTAATATATTAATTTCAAAGGTTATTTGAATGGAGCATATTTAAAGATATATATGTACATTATAAACTTTAATTTATTATATGAGAAGTTTGAAGTCTTTCATAGCTTATAACCCATTTTAATATATAAATGAGTATTTGTGATGTTGCTTCTTTTGCTGCTCCGGAGTGTGAACGGGTTGGTGATGATATTTGGGAGAGTATTGGTTTATGGTATGGTTTTGAGGTTTTATTTATTTATTTTTAATTTTAAAATATAGTAAAATAGATTTAATAATCATTTTACAATTTGTTGTAAATTATTTTTATTGATTTTAATAGTTTTTATTTTTACTCTTAAAATATAGTAAAAATAGGATTTAATAATCATTTCTACAATTTGTTGTAAAATTATTTTATGTGGATTTTAATAGTTTTTTTTTTTTAAAACAAAATGTTTTGCATTTTAATTATAGTGATAGTAGTGATAGTTGAGGTTAATTTTTATTATTTTAACTATGTTTTGTATTTTAAGTATAGTGATAGTTGAGTTTAACTTTTATTATTTTTATTAATTTTCTTTTAGAAAGTTAGGATTAATGTTGAGATATTTCTTATAATACTAATATTAATTTGTTTGTTATTTGGAACATAATTTTTTTTAAGGAGTTAAGTATAGTGATAGTTGAGTTTAACTTTTATTATTTTTATTAATTTTTTTTTAGAAAGTTTGGATTAGTGTTAAGATATTTTTTATAATATTAATATTAATTTTGTTGTTGTTTGGAATATAATTTTTTTTTATGAAATTATGGGAAAAAAAACAAATCAAACTTCCATTTTTATTCTATGTTTTTTTTTTCACCTTTTTATAATAATGGATAGGGTTTATTTAAAAAAAAATGCCACAAAGACAAGTAATTAAAACAAAATGTAAATATTAGATCAAAGTTATAAGTTCAAAATGCAAAGTTGCATCAAGTTCTACCCAAGAGGGTGAACCATCGAAAATAACTTTCTTCTAATTTTTTGGAAGTATATTATTTTACATATTGTTGTAGAAAGCTTATTACTCGAAAAAACATACTAAATACTAGGTACCCGACCTTTCTTGGGCAACTTGCAATTGACGTTTTTTTGCCACATTCTCTTGTAGGCCTTTGCATTTTTTCTCCTTGCCATTATTAGTTGGAAAAACACTACCTTGTTCTAGTGCCAACTTGAGGGAGGGAGAGGGTTTCGAGAGGTCTAGGAGGATTCTACTCTAGGGGATGAGTCTTCATGAGAAGGATGGTTCACGACACTATCCAGAATGCCAAGAAGTGCCATGATATGTTCCATGAGTTGATTGATCACATCTATCTAATCAGAGATCTCCATGTGTATACTTCATTGGATGCCCATAAACACATCCACTTCCTTCTATCAATTCATCAAATTAACTACTTGCATGGATGTAGAAATAACATAGTTATCTAGTGCTCCATAGCTTTGCTAAATTTTCTAATTGAATTCCACCTGCCATCACTCCCAACTAATCCTTGTATTGACAATTCCACATTGGACTTATATGATATCCTTCATACATCACTTGAAGCCTTTGCTAAATTCCCCCAACTCACAAGGCCTTGTAACACCCTTTACTACAATGACACTACACCATCCTTCTTCCTACTAACCAAAAAGCCAAAGTAACACCCAAACACAACTAATACACTACCAAAATGAAACCAAGATAAACAAAAATGCAAAAGCACATACTTAATGACAAAAGAGAGGCTCCCTCTAAAGCTCTAAGTTATTCAATAAAAGGAAGAAATTGAAACAAAAACCTAAAAAACCAAACTCCTAAGATAATTTGAAATTGATACTTGTCTTAGCCAAATAACCCACATGAATTCCCAATTCCCGTCTAAACTATCATAATATTCTTAATCCTTCTCACAGTTATGTTGAGAAGTGAAGTGATAATAGGTATGATGAGAAATTAAATAATAAGACAACCAATTCTTAAATGACCATCATTTAATGCTATCTCCCATTGAATCCATAAACTCACTACGGGTGTATGTGAAGAGATGTGCCCCAATTTATATTACTCACCCTAAGATTTAAACCAACACTTATTTTTTTTTAATGATCTGTCAAAGAGTTTTGATGGTGAAGAACATGAAAGCAATAAATCTTATTAAAAAAAAAATCACTTCTAGAAATATGTTGCATTAAAAAAGCTAGAAGAGATTATCTAGGTAGATTTTTGTAATGGATTATTTGAAAAACTATTCATGAGTTTTCCACTACAAATTCTTCTCTTGTCCCTTCTGTAACATCCCGCTCTGGCGTATTGAGAAAACTTATTCTTTGAGGACACTTGCTCGCAAGTGATCTGGTCTATTATGATATTAAAACATTTGGCCTTGATTATGATGCGTATGAAAGATGACATGATGTTTCCTGCATTGACATAGACAGGTGCTATTGACTCGGTTTTACTGAGTGTGCAGGGTTTTGGACCTTGAGGATGCAGAGGCATCGACGAAACCCCTTGGACTCTGGATCGAGTCAGGGAGTGTGCTATTGGGGTTTGATTGTTTTACTATGATTTTAGTACGTTTGATTAGATGATATAATGTGGACATGTTCTGACATGATTGTTGATGATGCAGGATGATGATAGCTTGCCGACCAGACTCACATATGGAGTAAAGGGGCCACACACACGACTACCAGAGAGGTTGAGGGAGAGGTGTGGACAACAGCCCTGCCATAGCCTACTAGCACTCCCGCCATGGCTCGAACTGTAGGTTAACGATTACCTAGTTTGAGAGGATCCACGATGCCATGAGGGAAAACTGCGACAGTCGCTCATGATGATTCTATGTGGCACGCAATAAGGCGAGGGCCTTATTCCTTAGAATCCCTTAGTCTCCCACAAGTTCACCTAGCGGAGTGTTGACTTCAGGGGTTATTGATGTCTACCAATCAGTCAAGAAGCGAGTGGCACCCTTGGAGCACGTGGTGCAACCTGAAGGGCACGTCGCGCGAAAGAAACAAAAGAAGCGAGTGGCACCCTTGGAGCACGTGGTGCATCCTGAAGGGCACGTCGCGCAAAAGAAACACTAGAGGCGAGTGACACCCTTGGAGCACATAGTGCGTCCTGAAGGGCACGTCGCGTTGATGATGTTAAAGTAACGAACCTAGATGGCCCTAAGACTAATATCTCATAAGAAATTTTAAAATGACTCCCCTAATTAAAATGTCGCCTAGTTCAAAATCTAAGTCCTAATTCTAAAACTTCTCTAGGGGTAAAGTTTTGTCTACCCATAGGAA
>SNQJ01S0020125.1:51572-65070 GCA_010110895.2 Picea sitchensis | reverse complement strand
GAAGTGTCATAATATAGTTTTGCTTCCTATCATAGAAGAAATTCACAGAATATTGACCTCCTTTGAATCTGTCTCTCTACGACATGGATACACGGAATACAATTAGCGGATGCTATGTCTAAAGAAAACTTGCAGCCCGATATGGGGAAGTGGATAATATGAGAGAAAAACCGTGGAGATAACTATGAGTTCTATGGCCGCCCTTTTATTGATCCCCTTCATCATAAGTTTTGGCATGACTCATTAAATCATATATAATTTAAAAAATTATATATATATTTTTTAATTAATAAAATTTCCCGTCTCTTTATCAACTCAATGGAAAACACCTTATCTTAATATGGACCTTTGGAAAATTGCATGCCTCATCATCATGTCCGTGTGAACTCTAATAAAGTTGCATTATTATTAGATGGCCTTTGGAGATATAAATTTCTTCATAATCCATTTGTTGTAAATTATTTTGGGATATCAAGATCAAATCAATGCATGTAAAATTTACACTACATAATATAAATATTTGTGATATTTAAATGAGAAAATGTAAAATGTGTTTTTTTTTATCAAATTGGGATGAGGTTATTGTGGACCATATAATAAGAAGAGGTGACAAAAATAGAAGGAATGGTGGTGCACATTTGTAACATTTCCGTTTTCAAACCCCAAATTAGCAATGTGTATTGTAAATGTAGTATGTGGTTGAGAGACAAGTGATGTATATTGTAAATGTGATGTATGGTTGAGAGTCAATATGTAAACGATGTAAATTGAAATGTAATGAATGAAATGTATTGTCATTTGTAGATGGACAGAGACAAAGATTGGGGGCTAAGTATCCACAAGAGAGGGAAGGGGTCAAAGGGGGAGAATTACCCATGTCTGTTAAACCAAAACCCATTTCTCATTTCCTTCAAAATTATCCTTACCATGAACCTTTCGTTAGTTGTTGAGTGTTCTAGAGCTCGATCATTGAATTCATGTAAGAGGGTTGGTGTGAGAGTCACTTCCCATAGTTATTGAGAGCATGGGGACTGAGTAAAATTAGCTTGGGGAAGAGTGAAAGTCAAGCAAGAAAGAGAAAGAGAGGAAATTTGTATGGGTAGGAGACCAGAATTATGCATTCATTTTTGCATAGATTTTTTTTTTTACATGGAGTTTTCTAGCTAGTGATAGAGTTCTGAGTGTGGGAGCTTGTAGGCATATGTTGTGGACAAGTTTTCCAACTACTTGGAGCTATAATTTCATGGAGAAAGAGGTTGTGTTCCTAAGAACAACGAGTTGTTCGAAATTCATCAAAGAAGCATGTGTTTTGGTTGTTGGGCGAATTTTTGTTTCAGTTGTGGAATTCATGAAGTCCCATAAAGTAGAATTCATGTCCAACATGTGCTAGAAGCCCTAGAGGGGAGTGGAAAGGCCTTAGGGACTGTGAGAAATCAAGGGGGATTCCATCCCTTGGGTTGTGAAGGTTGAGGGGAAGTGTGTTGGTGGACTGGAATTAGCTGAGAGTTTAACTGCTGAAAAGGGGGACCTTAGCCAGCTTTAGGGACCTTCGTCTCTTGTGGATTCATAACCCCAACTTGGGGGTGTTGTTGCTATAGGGGCAGACCCAGGGTTCAACTCCAAGAGCGCACCAACAAGCCCTAATTACTGGCCCTTTCGGCAACACCTGCGAAACAGATGCAGTCTCACCCGAAGTAGCTATGGGGGGTTTGCAGGACAGAGATGTCTACAACCAAGGGGAATATCAAGTAGATCTAATACTAGAACATTACAACATGCATATATCACTTATCATTTTAGATCTACTCCACACAACTATCTATCAGGTCTAACACAGTAATGCAATAACAGTATATCAAAGGGCAAAGAACATAGCATCAATCACACACTACACAAGGTATACATGGTTCACCCTCTCTCTAGGGCTACGTCCATAGAATTGTGCTTTATAATATATTAAGATGAAGCATACAATTCTTGTCTGCGCTCTCAGCTAGCAAATCTTCTCTCTTCTCCTCGCTATCTCTCCCCTCCCTGCACACCCGGCTGCAGTGTTGATCTTCGCACCCAGCTGAAGATCTTACAATACCAGAAGGATCTTGCACTTAACACTTCTCTCTCTCACACAATAATCGCTCATACCAATAACAAAAACTAGAATGAACCCTCTTCCCTCATCTAGGTTCTTATTTATACATTACAATCACTCACCGACAACCTTAGGTCAAAACCTAGGTGTCAAAACCCTAGATACCAAAAACCTAGGTGTCTAAAACCCTAGGTCAACTTGACCAACATTTTCATGGCTTTGCCAACCTGTCTTTCCTTCCTTCTCACGTGGTGCTCCAAAGCATGCAACGATGGCCTTTTCCTCTTGCTGAGTTGTTCACGGTCCTTCTTTCTTGATGATATGTCCTCCTCGATCTCCTCATCCAATGGCTTGCTTTCTCTTACTTCACTCCATCTTTTCTTCTCTTTTTCTCACTTCAACCCAGTAACAGTCACTGTGTCTTCCGTGCAGTTCACATTTTGTGTTTTCTACTTTAACCTCGCCTACTTCCATCACCAAGGGCCAATAGGCCCTCAACACTCACCTGTGACTTGTCTCGAGGCACTTCAGATATGAACTTTCTATTTTACTTCGACTTCAGACTGCACAGTTCTACCTTTTCTTTCTGCTCTATGCCTCCTCTCCTTCCTTGTGGAGATTGTATTTTCTGTGTCTAATACCCAGTTTCAACTACACCTGGTACCTAGACCCTTTTCCTCATGCTTTTACTGAGAGCTGTGAGGTAGTTGGTTGTCATGATACAATTTCAACCGGCTCCCATTCACTAATCCTTCCTTCCATTCTCCCTTCAAAGTATTCAACTGCGCAACTCCTCCTTTTGTAACATAGGAAACCTCATATGGCTCGAGCCAATGGGTTCTAAACTTTCCTAAAAGCTTCATGAATTTACTGGCATATACCAATACTAGATCATCTTGCTTAAATGCCTTCTTCTTAATGTGTCTGTCATGGTAGGTCTTCTCTCTTTCCTTCTGTATCTACTGATGGAATTCTGCAATAAATATGTCTTCTTCTAGTTCGACCAACTATGCAATCCTTTCTTGAACATCGCTAGTGTCATCCATCTCTGTAAAGGCAACAATTCTTAAGCTTGGTACCAAATATTCCATTGGGACAATGACTTCGAGACCATACACCAACTTAAAAGGGGTCTTCATTGTTAGCTTCTTGCAAGTGGTTCTATAGGCCCATAGTACTGCTGGTACTCTTAAATCCCATTCATCTTTATTAACACTGCAAATATTCGTTAGCGCTATCTCCAAGATTTCGTTAAATGCTTCAACTGTCCCATTTGCTTGTGGATGGTAAGGCGTGCTCTTCTGATGGTGGACTGCAAATTCCTCAATCATGGCTTCAACTGTTTTATTTATGAAATGTGTGCCTTGATCACTCATAAGGATCTTTGGGCATCCAAACCTGGTTATGATGTCATCAAATATGAAGCACGTAACTGTAGTTGCACTACATTCCTTAACTGCTCTTGCTACATCCCATCTAGTCAAGTACTATATTGCAATAATTATGTACCTTGCTCCTGTGCGCTTGCTTGGTGGATTTATAGGTCCCACGAAGTCAATGGCCCATTTCTCAAATTCTTGTAGGTCCAGTTGTGGTTCTAATGGAATTTCATCTCTTCTGGATGGTTTCCCAACTCTTTGGCATACATTGCAGGCTCTGTAATAGTCTTTCACATCTATGTGTAAGGTAGGCCACCAAAGGCCAGCTCTAAGAACCTTTTGCGCAGTGGCTTTCCCTGCGTAGTGTCCTCCTGCGATGCCTTCATGAACTTCTGTGAGGATCAATGGTCGCTCTGCCTCCATAACACACCTTCTCAATATCTCATTAGGTCCCATTTTGTATAGCTGTCCAACTATAAGTGAAAAGTCAGCAGCACACACTACTAGTTGTTTCTTCTGGGGAATTGTATACTCACTAGGTGCCATTCCTGTTGACAGGAAGTAGACTATCTCTGCGAAGTGATCATCAATCTTTCTAATGGCCAATAAATATGCATCCGACAGTGCATCCTCCAAACTGGTCGGCTCTTCGGCATGTTCCAACCTTGACAAGTGGTCAAGACCTTTGTTCATTCTTCCTAGTTTAACTATGATATCAATGTCATATTCCTGAAATAGTAGAAGCCATCTGCATATTCATCCCCCCAACATTGGCTTTCTAACTAGGTATTTCAGCGTGGAGTGATCAGTAAACATTTTAAAGTGTCCTCCCAACAAGTAGTGGAGAAATTTCTGCAGTGCATACACCATGGCTAACCCTTCTCTTTCAGTGGTGGTGTAATTAATCTCAGATGTGGATAGTTTCCAGCTAGAAAAATCTAACTGATGGTCAATAAATCCTTCCCAGGTTGTGCTAACACTGCTCCTAAGGAAATAGAAGACGCATCGACATGCACATAAAACTCCTTGCTCCAATCTGGGAAAACCATTATAGGCGCAATAACCATTTTCTATTTCAGTGTGTCAAAGCTTTGTTGGCACTCCCCTTTCTAGTGAAATTGGCAGTCTTTCTTCAAAACATTCTCCATGGGTGTTGTAATCTGGGCATATCCTTTAATGAACTTCCTGTAATATCGTGTATGTCCCAGCGCAGTGTGCATCGGTTTGACTGAAGTAGGAGGGGGTAGATCAACTATAATGACAATTTTAGATGGATCGACCACCAATCCCTTCTTGCATATAATATGACCTAATAACACTCCAAATGGTGAGAAGAAGATGCACTTCTTCAGATTCAAGGAAATTTGACACTGTCTGCATTTGTCCAACATTAGCCTTAGACATTCAATATGATTTTTCAATAAACTAAAAATAGTCCAATCATCAAAATATGCTTCTATAAATTTATGCAGAAACTCCTTGAATGCTTCGACCACCACCCTGGAAAAGATGTTTGGGGAATTCTTCAATCCAAATGACATCACTGTATACTGGTAGGATCCCCATTCTGTTGCAAATGTGGTCTTATGGCGATCTTTCTTAGCAATCCAGATCTGTTGGTATCCTGGAAATCCATCTATAAAAGAATATACCTCCTAGCCTCCCACATTATCTAACACTTCATCAGTGAATGGTGTAGGGAAGGGGTTAGACACACATGCATCACTCAGCTTCCTGAGATCTACGTAGATCCTGATCTCTCCTATCTTCTTTTCTTGTACCACCATGGGGCTAATCCATTATGACTCTTCAGCAGGTTCTATAATTCCTGCTTCCAGCATTTTGTCGAGCTCAATCTTCACGTTCTCCTTATATTCAGTGTTCAATTTGTAGGGTATCTGTTTGACTGGTCTTGCATCTAGTTTCAAAGGGATCCTCATCTCTCCCATATGCCCTTTAATGCCCTTCATATCAGTGAACTTGGTCGGAAACAAGTCTTGATATTCATGCAGTAACTTTTTTATCTTGTTAATAGTAGCAGCATCCCAATAATCTCCAACATTTGCAAGCTTCGGCATATGATCTGTTCCAATGTTGACCTTCTTGATCTTGATTGGCGGTCCAATAAATGGTATCTCAACTCTTGGTCCTTCCACATCTCTCTAGCCTTATGTTTCAACAATGTTCACCTTCCTAGCATCATCGTCTTCATCAGCATTGATGTTGTAACAACCTTGCAGTTTCTGGAGAGGCACAATCCATTCGTCCTCTTCTTGTTCTAAAGGGAGGCTAGGTGCCTCCTCAAATAATTTATGTCTTACAATATGTAATGCTTGATCTACTGAAGGATATTGACTATCAAATAAGAAGGTGGTTACAAATTTATGAGTCATACCTTCCCAATCTGCAGTGATGAGGCACATCTCTGCTTGAAGGTACCAATTGATAGGGGTTGTGTCTAGTGTGTTAATGAACTTGTGCACCCACTTCTCTTGAGGAATGGTTCTCTAGGCTTCCTTGCAACTTCGCACATGGTCCTTTGGGAAACTTCAACCCGTGTATCGAACTTCACAACCTTCTACTTGTGTTGAGAACCGTGATCATCAGGGTACGACATTGTACCCATTCTGTAATGTTGTTTTTGTGTGTCCCACGCCATATTGTTGGTGTTTCTTTCAAGGCCTCATCCATTGCCAACAATATATGTTGTGTTGGTACACTTGCTTCGAATTTCAACAAGAAGGTTTCTAAAGGATTCAGACCATCAAAGGTGGGTAAGTTACTTACTATTTTGCCGATCCAACATACTTCCCTGGTTAATCTAGCACATCTCCTTGTAGATACTTCATACATTTTGTTCTGCTAGTTCTCCATTGCTTCTTCTGAATCTAATGAACAAGCGTTGTCACTTCGCCAGCTTAGGTTTCCATCAGTCATAGGATTAAAGTAATCATGTTGTCTGGCTATTAATTTGTATATGTTTTCCAGTTCATATGCACGGTCTTCTTCTCTGATAGGTTTTATGTATCACTGACCTTCATTTGGATATAAAGGTGTAATGACCCTAAGGACATCTCTTTTAAATTTCATACGTCTTTTCTTTAAATCAACCACAGTGGAATTATTGAAAGCCCAATCAATTCCTAACAGTGCAGGGTAAGGGCAGTTGTCATCAACTATCTCAATTACCTCAAAATCTGCAAACGTTCTTACTTTGTCGATGTCCACAGGGACATGTTCCAATCTTGCAAAGGGGCTTACAACTTGTTGATTAGCCATCCTAAGTATGATAGGGGAATATATCAACTTCGGTTTTCCCATCAGTGCCCGAGTTTGCTTCCTCATGACATTGACCTCCGACCCTAAGTCGAGGACCACATAGTCTATATCATATTCTCCTATCTGAGCATTCAAGTGTAGTTCCTTATTTTTCCTTCTCTTCTTGGATAGTTGATGTACTGATTTATTCAGTAAAGGATCTATCCTTCCTATCTCATTCTATCTGATTAAATTTTGTAGCTCTTGTACAATTCTTTCATCCTGAATCAACTTAATACAAGTATATAAAAATTCCATGAGCTTTGTTACTTGTTTTCCTTCTTTTGGCGAAGAAAACTAATCGAATGCCAGAGGCATTCCATATTCGCTTACTTCTGGCTGTGCCTTTGATGAAGAACCTTGGTCTCCTTTGAACTCTTTTCTTGCCTCCTCAAATATTTGTCTTTCTCTCTTTGCATAAAAAATTTGAGTCTTCTCTGTAGCTTTCCCGACTCATGAGTCTTCTATAGTCTTTCCTTGGGTCAGTATGTATTCTCCTGTAACAATGCCTCCTCTAGTGAAACCCTTGACTCTAGGGTCTTATCCGGGAGGTTCAACATATATCATTTGCACTTGTGGGTTCTGTTGAGGTCCTTGTCTTTCCTGAAGCTTAGCTAGTAACACAGGACAATCTTCTATAACATGTTCGAAGGAACTGCAGTAGCTGCAAGTGGTACAAGGGTTATGACAGTACCTTGCCAAGTGTCCTGGTTGTGCACAGTTGTAACAAATGACCTGTCCTCAGCCTCAAACCATACCTCCTCCTCTTCCTCGTCCTCTGAATCCATCACAAGGATTGAAGTTTCCTCTCCCAGGGAGTTATACTACGTAGTGTTTCTTTCTTGTTGTACTTCGTCTTGAATTTTGTATATGTTTCCTTAGTGTTTCCTTTCCTTGTCTGAACATATTTTTGCATGTAATAGAACTCACCAGGGTGATATCTATTTTTGCATACCTCACACCAGGGTAGGGTGACTTGCTTCAAAGGGCTCAGAGCTCCAGAGGCCAAGTATTCATGAAATAGGGGACATTTTTCCTTGTCATGGCCTTCTGATCTTCATATGACACACCATATTTCTTCTCTTTTATCTTTTCCCTTGTCTTTCTTCATATCTTCGACCTGTAGAGACAAACTAGTTAGTTGACTCAAGATTTGACTCATACTTGAGCTAGATTCTCCCATAGGGATTGATTCTAACTTCATGGTGATCTCCAGCACCTCAGTCTGCGAAGCAATCTTCTGTTGCATCAGAGGGACTCTGATGTGTGGTAAGAGGGCAACAATGACCCATTATTTGTTCTGCTCATCTAGGATTTGAAAAGTCAATTGACCTGTTAAGGTCTTGAATCTCTGATTAAATTCCAAAATAGGTTCGGCTACCTTTTGCTTGATCTCTTTCAGCTCTGTAATACATTGTGACTCCGACTTGGGTTTCTTGAACTCTGCAATCAACGCATTCTTGATCTCATTCAGTGGCTTAGGCTGTGAAAGTCCTTGGAAAAGATTCATGTACCAACTCAGTGTGCAATCCCTTAGGGCAGTACTAAACTGAGTTCTTTTAACATCTTCGTCAGTGACATTCTTAATATTCCATACGACTTCACATAGGAATTAGTGCTGATTAGGATCTTCAAATCCATCTCCCCTAAATATAAGGAGCCTCATCTCATCTTCCATAGATTTTCCTAGGGTTCCTGATTGAGTATGTGGTGGACTACTAGTAACATTTCTCTGAATGCTCTGGTGGCTTGGATTACTCTGATTTTTTAATGCTATTGAATCAACAGGAGGGATAATAGTACTTACTTCAGCAGTGTACACAGTTCTTGAAGTTTTTGGCTCTTCCCGACGAGGCTCTTCAGCATTCCCTTCCTCTACCCTAGCGGGTTCTGAATGCTCTTCGTCCATCGGATCTGCCTCTTCTCCACTGTAGAAACCCTCGTCCCTGTAGTCCTTCTTAAACAGGTTCACAAGATGAACTTCTTTGAATGCTCTCCCACTATGCATATGTCCAGCATCTGTGTCGTTGTCGATGTCTGAATTATTGAACATTAGATTTTCCAGATCCGACCAATCTATCGTATCTTCAAGATGTTCTTCTCATGCAATAACATCTTGATCCTTAGCTTCAGAAAATGTAAAAATTTTCCTCTGGGTCCCTTGAAGAAATATCATTCAGCTTGGTTATATGACTCTACTCTTTCAACAACAAAATCAGTGATGTACCCTCCAATGGTTCTATCAAACCAGTGATCTACTTCTCTTGACACGATGTTATCAACTCTCTTGACCTTCTTGATCAACGTCGACGTCCAAATCACAAGAGGTCTAGATCTGATCTCAAATTGGGTATCTTCTAACCTAGCTAACCACTCATATAGCTCCTAATGGATTCCTCCAAAGAAAATCTTGTGTATATCAGTAAATATATATCTTCCTAACCAATCCTCCGTACTAAGATTAGGGTTCTTGTTCTGGGATTCAACGAAGTCCCTTTCTTGATCCTCTATCCACTTTTGAATTTCTATCTTTGATGAAAACCACCTTGACATTCCCTCAAGAAGATTCTTGTCCTGACAACGGAACCATTTGTTGGCATAGGGGTACACCTAGGGTTTAGCTCCAAGAGTGCACCAACAGGCCCTAACTATTGGCCCTTTCGGCAACACTTTTGAAGTAGATGCAGTCTCACCTGAAGAAGCTATGGGAGGTTTGCAGGACAAAGATGTCTACAACCAAGGGGAATATCAAGTGGATCTAATACTAGAACAATGCAACATGCATATATCACTTATCAGCTTAGATATACTCCACACAACTATCTATCAAATCTAACACAATAATGCAATAGCAGTATATCAAAGGGAAAAGAACATAGCATCAATCACACACTACACAAGGTATATGTGGTTCACCCTCTCTCTAGGGCTACGTCCATAGGGATGTGCTTTATAATATATTAAGATGAAGCATATCGTTCTTGCATGTGCTCTTAGCTAGAAGATCTTCTCTCTTCTCTTCGTTATCTCTCCCCTCCCTACGCACCTAGCTGTAGGGTTGATCTTCATACCCAACTGAAGATATTACAATACTAGAAGGATCTTGCACTTATCACTTCTCTCTCTCACACAATAATCACTCATACCAATAAAAAAAACTAGAACGAACCCTCTTCCCTCATTTTGGTTCTTATTTATACATTACAATCACTCACCAACAACCTTAGGCTGAAACCTAGGTGTCAAAACCATAGATACCAAAACCCTAGGTGTCTGAAACCCTAGGTCAACTTGACCTGCATTTTGGCTTCACTAGTCTGTCTTTCCTTCCTTCTTGCATGGTGCTCCAAAGCATCCAATGACGGATTTTTCCTCTTGTTGAGATGTCCACGTTCCTTCTTTCTTGCTGATCTGTCCTCCTGGATCTCCTCGTCCAATGACTTGTTTTCTCTTACTTCGCTCTGTCTTTTCTTCTCTTTTTCTCACTTTGACCCAGTAGCAGTCACTATGTCTTCTGCACAATTCACATTTTTTCTTTTCTGCTTTAACCTTCACCTACTTCCATCACCAAGGGCCAACAGGTGTCTTGCTATTGAGAAATGGAACAATAAGGATATGATTGGGAGGAACGTATGTCCTTTGCAGTAGGTTGCATACTTTGATAAGATAATTGTTCTTATCTGTTGTATTGATGTGTTAAATGTTGATATATAATTGTTGTGCATTTTACTTTGAGATATATTTGGTTAATTTTTCTTACTATGAGTAGAAAGATGGATTCATGTCTCTATTTTATGGTTGAATGCTGTTGTATGTATTTAATTATTGTTGTGCATAGTAAGAGTAATTATATATATGTTTTTATTAAGTATGGACAACTGAATGAACTTGAATTTAATGTTGTGTGTTAATTTACTCATTTAGACTCGGCATGAGGAATTTCAATGAGTCATTTTAGCAATGACGTGACTTAGCTGGGGGTTAGGTACGTTACAACACTCACTTGTTGTGATAATTTAAATAAGTAGTTGCACAACAACCGAAATTGACCTAACCATTTATTGAATCTTGAAGATCATGATGGGTTAGTCATTTCTTCTAATGCACCTTTTAGCCATTTCACCTTTAGAAACAATGTACTTCTCCTTCCTTCAAGAATGTCACAAGTGGAAATCAATTGTTGGAGGTATCTATCCTCTCGAGCCAACCAACATGTATACACTTTAATCTATTTTTGGAAGGAAATTCTTGCTTCCTCCTCATAAGCTCATCCACACTTGATATTCTTTCCATGAAGGTACTCACTATGTTATTATAAAAATTCACGTCATTCTGTAAATCCTTTTGCAAATATTCCTTAAGGGAATGGATCCTTCCTATCATGACACCAACATCCATCACAATCTCCCAGGATTATGAAATTATACTAAGTCTTTTATTTATGGTCTCAACCACATATTTTATAATGTCCATCAATAATTTAGTAGTCTTTTTTACCTTGGAGCTCGATCTAGCCACTTCTTCAGGGAATTCATTCAGAGTTCACTCACAAAGGATCTGCAAACAATGGCCTAGGGTTCAGGGAGACATCAAGCTCTCTTATTCTCTTATTCAATTTTAGTTTTTCTAGCTCTTGTTCACTTATTGAGTGGGCCAACACGTCAATTATGGCTTGATGAAATTTGAGAACCCCTAAAGGTATTAAACCCTTAAATTCTATCTCAAAACTCCATTTTCTTGTTACTTTTTTTCCTTTCATATTGACTTTCTCAATTTGCATCTTACTAGATTTTTTATCATACTTATCATGATGTAGGGTCACACACTCTTCTTCAAAAATCGTTGGCCCATCCTAGACCAAATCCTCTCAAATAAGTTTACTTTCGACAATTTGCAATGTGGCCCAGGCAGGCACTTCATCAACCTCATCAACTTCCATATCCACCACATTTGCTTCCAAACCCATGGGTATTGAGTGTTACCTCCATCTGTATTTCTTTTCCTCTTTGGAAGAGATGTGAATGTATGAGTTAGCTCTAATTTATGTCGAGGGGGAATCCCTATCAACTCCATCACATGTGCATCCTTCATTATTCTCTCTTCCTTTTGCATTAGCTTTCTGATTTTTATGACCGAAAGAGGAACTCTTATGTGTGTGATGAAAAAAACCACCATCAATGCTTGTAACATTCCCCATTACCAACACTAAAAAATTACTTTGACACCAATATGTAACATCCCCAACTTACTATTGAGCAATGTCACTCCAAACAAATCTAGTGCGCAAATTCTACACTATAACATTAATTTGCGCAAAAACACATGAGGTAACACGCATGATCCCAAGATGGATCACGCCCTCAAAAATTTTCCTCTTCAAACACTAGTTATAACAACCGAATTAAAACATAATAAAACTACATGCATAATAATTTAGAACACACAAATATATTGCTCTTGTAACTACCTAGAACACATGATTACTATTGCGTGCACAACCACTCTGGTGCCACATGAAGATGTTGTTCTCCTTGTGTGTAGACTATTTTCCCGTTCACACAATGAATTGAACCTCTTGAGCGCACAGATTATTCCCTACGCACACGAAAATTCTAGCCTTGCCTCGGGAACTCATGATAACTATTACAAAATTAACTAAGAGGAATACTTAATAATTGTTATACTCTACATGTGCAACAACAAATATTGCATAACAACATCATGCTTACATGTACAAACAACATCATATAGAATAACGATACTTAATTACATGCAAAGTCATATAATAAATAAACCCATATCAAACATAAGTAAATAAGCGCACAGTAAATTAGACAAGCACATAAAGAAAACTTATGTTTTTATAAAGAGACACCAATTGTGTGAAGAGCTTAGATGTTCCTCCCAACCATAGACTTTGTTGCTCATAAACTTTCAGCAATAGGTCACCCCCGAGTTGGGGCTTAAACTCCACCAAGGAAAAAGGATTTCTAATTTCGGGCTAAGATCTGATAATCAAACAAATTGCTCAGTCCAATGTGCCCAACTACTGCAACTATCCTACGCTCTCCCATTCCCCACAAGCCTATCCCACCCCAATAAGTGTTCCCCTTCTATGTTCAACAATCCCTCAACTACCCCACTTCCCTTCTAGGGCTTCACCAACAAGCTGGATAGGAAATCTTAGAGCCTTGTAAGTAATGCCCAGTTCACCAGGGAACAATTCCTAGCAAATCTCTCACCTAGAGAGAATGTTCATGGGCCTGACAACCTGCCTCTTTGACAACAAAGAATCTGGTTACAATATGCAAAACCCCTTTCCAATATTTTCTCTGCATATAAGGTAATGGCCATTTTCGTTCAGATGGTCTGACCCCCTAAAAAAAATGAGTGAATCCCCTAAAGGAATCAGTTTTCCAAAATACACTAAGGCTCAATAATATATTGCATGGTCATAATTGAACACTTGTCACCTTCAAAATTATCTTTATCCACTTGGTGACTCATTCCCATCCCTTGAGAACTTAGGATAAACAAATATTCATAAATTATACTTTTCAGAAATATTAATAAAATATTCCCTTGGACTTATGCCCCCCTTTTCCCTTTTCGGTGGAGTTTATCCCCCCGTCTGTTTTCGTCTGATTGGTCTTGCACACAACAATGTGATTTTATTAATAATTGAGTGTGATCACATTTTACATTGAAAAAC
>SNQJ01S0020125.1:34072-49072 GCA_010110895.2 Picea sitchensis | reverse complement strand
AATTTCAATGAGTCGTTTTAGCAGCGAGGTGACTAAATTGGGGGCTGGGTACATTACAACACACTTGTTGTGATAATTTAAATAAGTAGTTGCACAACAACCGAAATTGACCTAACCATTTCTTGAATCTTGAAGATCATGATGGGTTAGTCATTGATTCTAATGCACCTTTTATCCATTTCACCTTTAGAAACAATACACTTCTCCTTCCTTCAAGAATGTCACAGGTGGAAATCAATTGTCGAAGGTATCTATCCTCCCAAGCAAATCAACATGTATTGGCTTTAATCTATTTTTGGAAGGAAAGTGTTGCTTCCTCCTCATAAGCTCATCCACACTTGATATTCTTTCCATGAAGGTACTCACTATGTTATTATAAAACTTCTTGTCATTTTGTAAATCCTTTTACAAATATTCCTTAAGGGAATGGATCCTTCCTATCATGACACCAACATCCATCACAATCTCCCAGGCTTCTGAAATTATCCTAAATCTTTTATTTATGTTCTCAGCCACATATTTTCTAATGTCCATCAATAATTTAGCAATCTTTTTGACCTTGGATCTTGATCTAGCCACTTCTTAAGGGAATTCCTTCAGAGTCATCACTGACAAAGGATCTACAAACAATGGCCTAAGGTTTAGGGAGACAACAAGCTCTCTTATTCTCTTCTTCATTTTTACTTTTTTTAGCTCTTGTTCACTTATTGAGTGGGCCAATGTGTCAACTGTGGCTTGATGAAATTTGAGAAACCCTAAAGGTATTAAACCCTTAAATTATATCTCAAAACTCCATTTTCTTGTTACTTTTTTCCCTTTCATATTGACTTTCTCAATTTGCATCTTACTATATTGTTTATCATACTTAGCATGATGTAGGGTCACACACTCTTCTTCAAAAATCGTTGGCCCATCCTAGACCAAATCCTCTCAAATAAGTTTACTTTCGGCAATTTGGAATGTGGCTCAGGCAGGCACTTCATCAACCTCATCAACTTCCATATCCACCACATTTGCTTCCAAAACCATGGGTATTGAGTGTTACCTCCATCTGTATTTCTTTTCCTCTTTGGAAGAGGTGTGATTGTATGAGTTAGCTCTAATTTATGTTGAGGGGGAATCCATGACAACTCCATCACCCGTGCATCCTTCCTTATTCTCTCTTCCTTCTTCACTTGCTTTCTGATTTTTATGACCGAAAGAGGAACTCTTATGGGCGTGATGAAAAAACCTACCATCAATGCTTGTAACGTTCCCCATTTCCAACACTAACAAAATGATCTGACACCAATATGTAACATCCCCAACTTACTGTTGAGCAATGTCACTCCAAAAAAATCTAGTGCACAAATTTTACACTATAACATTAATTTGCATAGAAACACATGAGGTAATGTGTATGATCCCAAGATGGATCACGCCCTCACAAATTTTCCTCTTCAAACACTAGTTATAACAACAGAATTAAAACATAATACAACTACACACATAATCATTTAGAACACACAAATATATTGTGTGTGTAATCACCCAGAACACATGATTACTACTGTGTGCGAAACCACTCTAGTGCCGCATGGAGATGTTGTTCTCCTTGTGCATAGACTATTTTCCTATGTGCACAATGAACCAAGCCTCTTGCGCACACAGATTATTCCCTATGCACATGAAAATTCTATCCTTGCCTCGGGAACTCATGATAACTATTACAAAATTAACTAACATGAATACTTAATAATTGGTATACTCTGCATGTGTGACACCAAATATTGCATAACAACATCATGCTTACATGTACAAACAACATCATATAGAATAACGATACTTAATTACATGCAACGTCATACAATAAATAAACCCATATCAGACATAAGTAAATAAGCACACAGTAAATTAGACAAAACCATAAAGAAAACTTATCTTTTTATAAAGAGACACCAATTGCGTGCAAAACTTAGATGTTCCTCCCAGCCATAGATTATGTTGCTCATAAAATTTCAACAATAGGTCACCCCCGAGTTGGGGCTTAAACTCCACCAAGAAAAAATGATTTCTAATGTCAAGCTAAGGTTTGATAATAAAAAAATTGATTAGTTCAACCTGCCCAACTACTGCAACTATCCTACAATCTCCCATTCTCCACATGCATGTCCCACCCCAAGAAGTGTGCCCCTTCTATGTTCAAAAGTCCCTCGGCTACCTCAATTCCCTTCTAGGGATTCAAAAACAAGTTGGATAGGAATTCTCAAAGCCTTGTAACTAATGCCCAGTGCATCAGGGAACAATTCCTAGCAAATCTCTCACCTAGAGGGAATGTTCACAGGCCTGACAACCTGCCTCTTTGACAACAAAGACTCTGGTTACAATATGGAAAACCCATTTCCAATATTTTATCTGCATATAAGGTAATGGTTGTTTTACGTTCAGATGGTCCGACCCCCTAAAAAAATGAGTGAATCCCCTAAAGGAATCATTTTTCCAAAATACACTAAGGCTCAACAATATATTGCATGGTCATAACTGAACACCTGTCACCTTCAAAATTATTTTTATCCACTTGGTGATTCATTCCCATCCCTCGGGAACTTAGGATAAATAAATATTCATAAATTATACTTTTCATAAATATTAATAAAATATTCCCTTGGACTTACACCCCCCTTTTCCCTTTTTGGTGGAGTTTATCCTGTCGTCTCTTTTCGTCTAATTGGTATTGCACGCAACAATGTGATTTTATTAATAATTGAGTGTGATCACATTTTAATTTCTCCTTTTTCATTCCGGATCACTAGCCCAATAACCACACATAAGCTATCTGACCTCAAATACACACACACGCACAGTGCACACACACACACACACACGTAACTCAATCCTATGTGCACTTCAAGGTAATCCATGTGCACTTACTCTGGTGCGTGCAACATTATGGAATATGTGTACCCTTCGCTTGATGCACAATCTTCACGCACTTAGTCAAGTACATGAAACACTGTGGAATGTGCACACTCTTTCTTTGGAAAACAAACCTCAGGCACTCACTTAGGTGCGCACAAAACTGAACCAATGCTTGGTGCAAATGACTCACTAGCCTAAATGTACATTTACAATTGCGGTTTGGATTAGGGACATTAAATTCCCCTCCCCCTTATTTATGCAATGTCCTCAGTGCATTATATAAGCATGTACATACAAAAATTCAAAAGTCTTAAAAAAGATGCGGGTACTCTGCTCGCATAACATCCTCATGTTCCCAAGTTGCATCCTTAGGACCGTACCATGTTCATTGGACCTTTACTAGCTCCATGGCTTGATTCTAGAGATGTTTTATTTTTCAATCCAATATGAAAACCAATCGCACTCGAAAATCGTCTTCTGGCTCCACCTCAATCAAATTCCTATGAATGACATGATTAGCATCAGGTACGTACTTTTTGAGAAAAGATACATGGAAAACATTGTGAATACACAAGGATGCATGCAATGCAAGCATATATGTGACAAGACCAATCCTCTCTAGGATTTAAAATGGCCCACAGTAGCGTGTTACCAACTTAGAACAATTTCCCAACTTCAGGGAACTATGTATTGCTTCTACCTTCAAGAACACATGGTCATCCACTTTAAACTCTCAGTGGGTTCTGCCTTTATCTGCACAAATTTTCTTCCTATCTTGGCAATCCTTTAAATTTTGCCTTATCTTCACCATCTTCTCTTTCATTTCTCGGAGAAGATTTGGCCTAACCACTACGTAGTCTATTGGGTTGTCCCAACTCCCTGGTGTGTTGCACTTTCTATCATAAAGTGCCTCAAATGGGCTCATCTTCAGATATGCTTGATACCCATTGTTATAAGCAAAATCAACCAAAGGTAAATATTTTTCCCACTGTGTCCTTTTTTCCATCACATACATTCTTAGCATATCTTCTGTCACTTGATTTACCCTCTCTATTTTTCCATCTAACTCAGGGTGATATGTTGTGCTAAAATTCAGATTTGTCCCAAATCCTTTGAATAACCATTTCCAAAAATTCAATGTGAACTTGGGATCTCTATCACATACAATTTTATTAGGTACACCATGTAGCCTAGCAATGTCTCTCATGTATATATCAAAAATTTTGGCTTCCTTGTGAGTTGAATTCACTGGAATAAAATGGGAAGCTTTAGTAAGCTTGTCTACCACTACCATAATAGAATCATGCTGCTTATCATTCCTAGGCAGCTTATTAATGAAATCCATGGTCAGAAATTCCCACTTCCACTGAGGAATGGGAAAAGGTTGTAGCAAACCAGCTGGGTATATGTGCTTAAACTTGACCTTTTGACATTCAAGGCATCTAACAATAAAATCAACAACCTCCTTTTTCATGCCTGACCAATAGTATTGTTTTTTGATCGCTGCAATTGTCTTTTGATATCCTGGGTGTCCAACATAAGGAACTTTGTGCATATCGAATAATAACAAATTTTTCAAATCCTAATCATTTGTCACATAAACTCTGCACCTATACATAAGGATTCGCTCCTCTTTTAGCTCATAACCTTCAATTTTTTGTTGCAATTTACCTTGTTGTTAATTTTCCTTTATGTCCACGTAGCGTCGATATGATTTGGAAACCTCTAAAATTATGTCACTAAAATATAATTTGTACATGATAATGGTTGTAGCATGCATCTCATGCACCCTCTTGTTGAGTGTGTCAGCCACCTTGTTCTCTTTATCTTTGATATGCTTGATATCAAAGTCATACTCACTGAGGAAATCTAACCACCTTCTTTGTCTAGCATTTAAAATTGGTTGTCCAAACAAATATTTTAGACCATTGTGGTCTGTCCTCAACACGAATCTTCTTCCCATGAGGTAGTGCCTCCACATATTCAAGGCTTGCACTATGGATGCCAATTCCAAATCATGAGTAGCATAGTTCCTTTCATGCTCTTTTAATTTCCTTGATTTGTAGCATACCACATGCCCATCCTAACTAAGGTATCCATCGATCCCTTCCTTGCATGCATCCATGCACACAACGAAGTCCTCATTAGGATCAACAATTCTCAAAATTGGCGCACTTCTCAACAAACTCTTCAAGTATTCAAAACTCCTTACACAATCCAATGTCCATTCAAATCACACCTTTCTTTTACAAGGATGTGATTGGATGTGAAATCTTTGAGAAGCATTCAATAAACCTTTTGTAGTACCCTGCAAATCCCATGAAGGACCTCACCTTTGTGAATTTACTTGGTGTTGTCCATCCTTCAATGGATTTTATCTTCTATGGGTCCACAAATATTTGTTCCTATAAGGTAGCTAGAGAGGTAGTGGGGGGGCCTAGAGGGCACATAGTGATAATAGTGGAGGTCATTCAATGTAAGGTGGACTAGGTCCACTATATTATTAAATAAGACCCACTATGGTAGTTAGATATAATAAATGTAAGAGGACTTCTTAGAAGGTTTTACTTCTAGAAGATTCCTCCTCTAGAATGCTTAGGTGATGAGTACTATATAAAGGGGTTCAAACAATGTAATGAGACATGAAGAGAATTATTGTATTTGGGTATTAGCTCAATAGGAGGAATGCCCCTCGAAGGAACAAGTGAACAAGAGGATCCCCTTCCATAATAGGATCCATTGTATGGTGTTGCCCTACCTCAAAGGGGTTTTGGTAATAATAAAGTGTGGTTTCTTCTATCTTGCTTATTGGATCTATTATTATTATTTCCGATATTTTTGGTGATTATAATTGTAGATATGGTAAAGGTTCTTAACAAGGTTTTTTTTTTTTTTTTTTTTTTTTTTTTTTTTTTTTTTTTTGGAGAAAAAGAAGAGGGCCGCGAAATTATCGATGGATATTGAGATTTTAAAATCTGCAATTTTTCAGGGTTTTCTACGGACGGCGGCGCGATTATTTTTATTATTTATGTAATAGAATTTGGATTACTGTTTTGGAAAAACAATTAAAGAGATCTGCGTTCTTCTGCAATTTACCAATTTCAAAAATCAATGAAGCGAGGAGTCCGAAGTGAGAGTTATGAGCATTTCAAAGTTCAACGAAATGATTTTTAGGTTTTCGAGGAAAAGGCATGATTTTATGGCGGAAACTTATTAGGTCTATTTTTTTTGAGTTTTTCATGGCTGTGGGACCGAGGAAGAGTTCATGGGGTGCTCAGGTGGCTATTTAGGTCTCAAAACTTGAAGAAATTCTTGAATCATCCAAATCTCAATTGGATGATGATAGATTGGATGCATTGCACATGGCCTCTGTGAAGCCTTACACATGGCTCCACGGATAGCCTCCATATGGTCTCAATGATAGTTTCATAGTATTTCGAGATTCATTGAATAAATGCAGGAGAGATTTCTTATACAAGGCCTCATGCATGAATATGAAATCAAGAAAGATATGTTTGGTATGATTTGAGGACGATTGTGATGATTAGTATATGGATAGTTGTCATTTACGGGATGACAATACTTCCATATTTTATTTGATGACTCTACTCCACCTTATTAGAGAACATCAATGTCGACTCATGAGCTAGTTACCAGCGTTCAGTCGCATATTCTACAGTGGTATTATTTCCTTTAGATTCTTCTATGACCCTTTTCACTATGTGGATGGATCTTCTTATTTGGATCACATGATAGATTAATGGAGTCTTTGGAGCATCCACATTTGGAGTTGGTTATTGGGTTCCAAAATCTTCTATGGTGAGTTCACATGAGCACTTGGATATGGGACCTGGGCTTACAATGTGGTTGGACTATTTGACATGGTGGATTTCCTTTCTACATGGGACTTTGGTTCTTAGTCTTCTTCAGCATTACGGTCCACGGTATCCATGGGACCACGAGGTATATGGTTGTACATCAATGGCCGAGGACAATGCTTTCATAAGGGGATGGAATGTAAGGAGTAGCTAGAGAGGGTAGTGGGGGGCCTAGAGAGGGCCCATAGTGATAATAGTGGAGGTCATTCAATGTAGGAGTGGACTAAGTCCACTATATTGATAAATAAGACCTACTATGGTAGTTAGATATAATAAATGTAGGGACTTCTTAGAGGGTTTTGCTTCTAGAAGATTCCTCCTATCTAGGAAATATTCTTAGGTGATGGTAGGTAACACTATATAAAGGGGGTTCAAGCAATGTAATGAGACATGAAGAGAATTATTGTATTTGGGTAGCTCAATGGGAGGATGCCCCCTCGAAGGAAACAAGGTGAGCGAGGGAGAGGATCCCTTCCATAATAGGATCCATTGTATGGTGTTGCCTACTCGAGGGTTTGGTAATAATAAAGGAAGTGTGGGCCCTACCTCAAGGGTTTGGTAATAATAAAGTGTGGTTTCTTCTATCTTTCTTGTGGATCTATTGTGTATTCGATATTTTTGGTGATTATAATTGTAGATCTGGTAAAGGTTCTTAACAGTTCCTCTAAAATGATATGACCCAAGTAATGAATTTGTCTTTGGTAGAATGAACACTTGCTCAAATTTGCATACAAATGATGTTCTCCCAATACTTGCAACACCATCCTCAAGTGTTGTTGATGTTCTTCTTCAGACTTTGAGTAAATAAGTATGTCATCCAAAAATACAATGACAAACTTATCTAATTATTCTCTAAAAATACCATTCATTAAACACAAGAAGACAGTTGGTGCATTTGACAACCCAAATGGCACTACTGTAGAATCATAATGGCCATACCTCATTCTAAAAGCAATCTTGTTGATGTCTTCTTCTTTAATTCTCACTTAGTGATATCCAGATCTGAGATCAATCTTTGAAAATCTCTGTGTTCCCCTCAACTGATCAAAGAGGTCATCTATTCTTGGAAAATGATACTCGTTCTTTACTATCACTTTGTTCAACTGCCTGAAGTCAATATAGAGCCTCAACATACCATCCTTGTTCTTCACAAACAATAATGGGGCACCCCAATGTGACACACTTGGGCATATATACCCCTTCTTTATAATTTCTTCAGGTTTCATCTGCAATTCCTTCAACTCTTGTGTACTCATTCTATAAGCATACTTGGATACGAGGGCTTCTCCAGGCATCATATTTATAGATAAACCAATATTTGTTTTCGGTGGAAACCTCGATATTTCTTTAAAGACATCTTCAAATTCTTTTAGTACTACACAGTATTCAAAATTTGGCACTTTATCCTTAGGTTCCTCTTCCATATGCGTTGCAAATACTTGACATACTTTCCTGTAGATTTTCTTCAATTTCAAGGATGAAACTTCTCTGATAGTTACAACTCTAGGAATGCCTTGAAATGTTCTTAAATTTCCTTCCTCATCCAAGCAAGTAAATTCCTTATTGTAACAGTATAGAATGACATGATGATGGTCCAACCAATCCATACCAATGAGGAAATCATAAGATCCCAAAGGTATGATATTCAAATATTCTTTTGCGCTCAACCCATTCATATCCATTGGACATGCCTTAACCATATTATTATTATTTTTTTCTCATGTTTCTAACTGCACCAACCAGGGTTTTCCAAACTTGTTTCTTGGAAATTGGAATCTTTCCACCATCTTAGGATCTAGATAACTATGACTAGCTCCTGAATTAATCAAAATAGAAATGGGTTGGTCATTAATATTACCTTCCACTTCAATCATGTGTGACTAAAACTCATCATGCTTGTTATGCAGGGTTGCATAGATCCTTGGTACATGTATGCCCATGTTTTCAACTGTCACAGCTTGTTGTACATTGTGAACAATCCTCACTTTTTCACCTATGTGATGGCAATATCTATACATGTGGTCTCCCCCACAACCCCAACATTGAATAGGTGGTTGTCTTGGTCTTTTCCCCATTGTCTCAGTCATTTTAGGCTCTGTGGGAGTTGGTTGTTCTTGAGAATTATTTATGAAAAAAAATTGTGGCTTAGTCCCCTCCTTCCTCTATTCCATATTGATTTTATTCTTGTCTTCCCAAGCCTTTTGGAAAGTCAATCTTCCCCTTTGTTGATCAAAGATACATTTAGCTTGCGTTATGGTTTCCTCCAATGTCTTTGGGTCATCATATTGTATCTTGTCATTGATAAATGATGGTAGCCCACTCAAGTACCTATGAATTTTAACTTTCTCATCCTTGATGAATGCAACATATTTCAACAGTTTTAGGAATCTTCTTTCATACTCATCTATTGTCATACTCCCAAACTTGAGTTCAAAGAAATCCTTTATTTTCTTTTCATAGTATCGCTTGGTTAAGTATTTCTTTTGAAAATACCTTTTAAAATCCCTCCAAGTAACCTTATTCTCATCAATGTGTTGCACTTGCATGAACTGATCCCACCACATTGATTCTTTTCTCTTTAGCTAATAGATGACAATTCTCCCATCTTCCTGCATAGAGTAATTTTGTAGCTGGAAGTAATTTCCCATGCCCATTAGCCAGGTCTCCTCTTATTCATCCTTCCCATTCTCACCATAAAAGGTAGGATGCTTGATCTTATTCATTTATCCCTATAGCTCGTCCACCCCAGTCCTTCTGTTATTCTTTCTAACATGAGATGGAATTGAGATAATGTGCGCTTTCCTGAATGAATGCTTTGGTGAGTGGTGATGATGCCTATCAACACTTCTTGTTTTTCTTCTCTCATCATGAGACTTGCAACTTCTTGACTTGCTTGACTCTATCTCCTTATCCATTTTCTTTTCTATTCTATACAAGCTTTGCATCAACTTGATATTGAAGTCATCTTTCTGCTCCTTGGCTTTCATAAGGCTCTCATTATCAACTTTATGGATTTGGAAATCTTTTTGCGGTGCCTTTATGGTTTCTACCAAGTTTATGCATTCCTCCTTGCCTTCTTTATGCTCATTGGATTATGTACTATCAATACCCATACCAATATAAAAACTTATGAATTCATCATCATGGTTGTAATTTCTCTGTGCTTATTGCATGATTTTGACTCTCTGCGTTGATTATGTCTTGATCTAATCGTTGTTAATTATGAAAAATGTGCAAGAAATAAGATTTGTTAGATGAATTCATATGACAACTTCATGAAAACTCTGCGCAATTTTGTGAGAATCCTTTCTTCTGATTTCTTGGATTATTTTTAACGTCCCAATTCAAACTTTTGGGGTGAATAATTGGAATCTTTTTTCCAAAATTTTCCCATCGACTACTCCCTTGAAAAATTACGAGTCTTGAACAATAAATTATGGTCATTTGGAATTCACCCAACTACGCTTTCACTCTTTCTTTCTTCTTTCTGAAGCCCATGCATTCATTGCTATTCAACATGTACCAATGCTTGATGTCAATATTTAACGTATACACTACGTATCAGTATTATGCATGCACCACCAAATTTGTTCCGTGCAGCTCTAAATTTCAGTGTGCACACACGTGAACCATTGTTTTATGCACATTTCTAGTGCTGCACCCCACAATGTCAAAATTTAGTGCACACACTTGCACATTCTTATTCTATGTGCACCATGGACGTGTTGTAATTCCAAATTTGATCACTTACCAGTCTGATTTTTTCCTTAAGTAGATACTCGACCCATGTAGGCTTAGTGTTGAAACTAGAGCTTTGATACTATAACAACCCTAATTAATTATTTAATTATCATGGTTGTTAAATTAAATTTAATTAATTATTAAAATAAATTCATCAAGTCTTTTATTATAATATTATTAAATTGGTAGGTGAAGTAATTAATGGGAGGGATAAGGTTGTTGAGGAATTAATGGGGGGATAAGGCAGTTGGGAAATTGAATGAGGGAGAGGGATTCAAAGGATGAGGATAAGGAAGAGGGGAGAGGACTTGGAGAGGGGTATTTTGTTGTTTATTTTTTGGGAGGTGAAATTGGGGGAAGAATGAGGAAGAAATTATGAAAGGAAGAGGAGATTGGTGAATAGATTATTTTTTTGGGAACTCTCACAGGGACACTGTTGTTGTTGGGAATTTTGGGCTTGGGGGCTAGAAAACCGCAAGGATTCCTGGAGCTAGGGAGTTGGAGAGGTTGTTCCTAGTTGGCTGGGAGATTAATATTTAGTTTGGGTTAGTTTGGGAAAAGCAAGGACAATCATAAAAGGGGCTAAATCAACTAATCTACAGGTTGTGGTATGTATTTTATGCATTTTACTAGTTGATTTGTGGTTAATATGTTGTTATTATGTTATTGTTGTTATACTTCATTGTGCAAATAAAATCATGAAAGGAAAACCTTGAACTACATTGAATTTATTTCAATAGAAGATTAATATATATTTATTTATTTTGAGGCTCTATAAGGAAGGCCTCACAAATGGTATCAGAGCCCGATTTCAAAACTGAAACCTGGGATTGAACACCCACATCACTGGGATAATTAGAAAGGCAACCCAAAAGTGGTAGTTCTCACATAACATCATCTGCTAGATGTAATGATTGAATTATATAAAATTGGCCTAGTGACCATTGTTGCCTTTTTTGCTCACAACAAAACATCAAAAAGAGCTACGATTTTATGTTTACTATACTCCCTTTTTCTAGAGGAGAGTACAGTAACACAATGCCTAGATCTTGGAAATCAATTACTAGACCAAAAATTGGCCAACAAAATGATAACTGAGTGAGAGAAGGGAATGGTCCATGGTAGGGTGTTGACCCTATTTCTATTAGGAGGGGTGGAGGCATTTAACACTGTGTATCCTCTGAAACCTAGAGTCATGGGAGGACGATGTTATCTCATGCTCCCCTAGATGTGTGATGATGACTTCTAGTTTCCTATCGGGGAAGCTTGGTCAAGAGAGTTGAAACTTCCGCTTACGGGTTATATCTAGGGTTAGGTCAATATAGTTGACGCTCCAATATAGTCTAGCAGAGGAGGGATAGGGATGGAAGATGGAAGTAGGTTAGGGAGGAAGGATGACTAGAAGTACTTGAGAGTGTGTGGGGCTTTCAAATTATGGTAGAATTTCTTGATTTCCTCATTTAAAAAAAAATATGTATATATATTTTATATTTTTTTAACTGAAATACAATTATCTAAGTGGATGTTGCTTGTGCTAAATTATTATAATTGGGGGATTTCACAAATATTTAATTGGCCTACTATCTTTTATGAAATAAATGGTCTTGTTGATTAGATTGGACGCATGAAAGAATTACTTTAGGAGTGATAATTATTGTCATTAGTGCATGTGTGAGTCATGCATGTGCTAGCTACACATGCATGCCTTACACATGTGCACTAGTATGTATAAGCGTTTTAAATTGACGTTTTTTATTTGATGTGGATGTATGAAACATGTGTCATTACCCTTGTATTGTAAATTACTCTAACTTCGGGATGAAGTTTCTTGAAGGGTGGGTGTATGTAACAACCCTAATTAATTATTTAATTATCATGGTTATTAAATTAAATTAAATTAATTATTAAAATAAAGTCATTGAGTATTTTATTATAATATTATTAAATTGGTAGGTGAAGTAATTAATGGGAGGGATAAGGTTGTTCAGGGATTAATGGGGGGATAAGGCAGTTGGGGAATTGAATGAGGGAGAGGGATTTGAGGGAGGAGGATAAGGAAGAGGAGAGAGGACTTGGAGAGGGGTCTTTTGTTGTTTGGTTTTTTGGGAGGTGAAATTTGGGGAAGAAGAAGGAGGAATAAATTCTGAAAGGAGGAGGAGATTGGTGAACAGTTTGGTTTTTTGGGAACTCTCACATGGACACTGTTGTTGCTGGGAATTTTGGGCTCAGAGGCTAGGAAACCAAAAGGATTCCTGGAGCTAGGGAGCCAGAGAGGTTGTTCCTAGTTGGTTGGGAGGTTAATATTCAGTTTGGGGAAGTTTGGGAAAAGCAAGGACAATCAGAAAAGGGGCTAAATCAACTAATCTACAGGTTGTGGTATGTATTTTATGCATTTTACTAGTTGATATGCGGTTATTATGTTGTTATCATGTTGTTGTTATTATGTTGTTGTTGTTATACTTCCTGGTACAAAGAAAATCATGAAAGGAAAACCTTGAACTAAATTGAATTTATTTCAGTAGAAGATTAGTAGATATTTATTTATTTTGAGGATCTGTAAGGAAGGCCTCACAGATACCAATCTGTAATGTTCCCCTTTACCAATACTAACAAAATTCTCTTACAAGAACCTATAAAATCCCCAACTTATTGTTGAGCAATGCCACTCCAAAAAAATAGTGCGCAAATTCTACACTATAACATTAATCTGCGCAATAACACATGAGGTAACGTGCATGATTCCAAGATGGATCATGCCCTCACAAATTTTCTTCTTCAGACACTAGTTATAACAATGGAATTAACACATAATACAACTGCGTGCACAATCATTCAGAACACACAAATATATTGTGCGTGTAACCACCCTGAACACATGATTACTACTACGCGTGCAACCACTCTAGTGTTGCACACAATTTTTTTGCTCCTTGTGCACAAACTGTTTTCCCATGCACACAACGAACCCAACCTCTTACACACATGGAATATTCCTTGCATGCATAACAATGCTAGCCTTGCCTCGGGAACTCATGATCATTATTGCAAAATTGACTAACATGAATACTTAATAAATGTTATACTTTGCATGTGCAACAACAAATACTACATAACAACATCACGCTTACATGTACAAGCAACATCATACAAAATAAAGACACTTAATTACATGCAACATCATACAATAAATAAACCCATATCAAACATAGGTAAATAAGAACACAATAAATTAGACAAGCACATAAAGAACACTTATCTTTTTATAAAAAGACACCAACAACGCAGAGCTCAGATGTTCCTCCCAGCCATAGAATCTATTGCTCATAAACTTTTAGCAACAGGTCACCCTCGAGCTAGGGCTTAAAATCCACCATGGAAAAATGATTCCTAATGCCAGGCTAAGGTCTGATAATCAACATAATTTCTCAGTCCAAGGTTCCCAACTATTGAAACTATCCTACAGTCTCTCATTCCCCATATTCCTATCCCACCCTAGGATGTGTGCCCCCTCTCTTTTCAATAGTCCCTTGGCTATCCCACTTCTCTTCTAGGGCTTCAGAAACAGGAGGGACAGGAAGTATCAAAGCCTTGTAACTAATTCCCAATGAACCAGGGAACAACTCCTAGAAAATCTCTCACCTGGAGAGAATGCTCATGGGCCTGACAACCCACCGCTTCGACGATAAATCTCTCACCTGGAGAGAATGCTCACTAGCCTGACAACCCACCTCTTCGACAACAAAGACTATAGTTAAAATATGGAAAACCCCTTTCCAAGATTTTCTCTATAGATAAGGCAATGATCATTTCCATTCAGATGGTCCGACCCCCTGAAAAAAATGAGTGAATCCCCCAAAGGAATCAGTTTTCCAAAATACACTAAGGCTCAACAATGTATTGCATGGTCATAAATGTTGGATTACTGAGAGGGGGTTACTGAATAAAAAATAGAGCAATTTAATCCTTTTTAACCATATAATCCAAGTGTTATATCAATGTAGCATTATCATCCAACAAATGCAGAGTAAATAAGCAATGAAAAAATGAACAATCATACACATACACGGTACACCAATGTTTTACGTGGAAACCTATAGCATGAGAAAGCCACATAATGATTTTTCTTATATGTCTTGAAGAATAACATTCATTGGAAGCACCAACTTCCTTTGTTTTCCAACTGCAACNCCAATTCTCTGGCTACAACCAGAAGGAGGCTAAAACCCCCTATGTTCTTCGGCTACAACCGAAAGGTGGCTACAACCACCTGTTCTTACCCCATACAACCTCCCTGATGTTTAAGTAGAATGATAACCACTGCCACACTATCACTTTGAGATATACTTTTGTAAACTTGTACCAATAAACCTGCACCAAACAACCTGTACCAATAAACTTGAACCATGCATCAACCATGCATCAACTTGTACCTCAACCTGTACCATAAACAAGTGCATCAACCATGCACCAACCTGTACCATAC
>SNQJ01S0020125.1:14750-34062 GCA_010110895.2 Picea sitchensis | reverse complement strand
GACTACTTTGACCTTTTGGGGCTTCTAGATGACTCATGAGGGTTCTCCAACTTCACATGGCCATAACTCTCTAACCGTGAGGAGTTATGTGACATTCCACATACCATTGGAAATGGCATGACATGTACTATCCATATAGAATATTATTACCTGTATATCAAAACTCATACTGTTATCCATCAAACAAACTTGGGTCCATTACCCAAACCTGGGTTCTCCACCTTCCTTCAAGGATTAACATCAATGAAAACCAACCTTAATCAACAATCTCCCCCTTTGGCATTGATGGAAACACTTTGATGCAATACTGAAATCATGTCATGCAATATTGAAGTTATATCGCTCATACTCCCCTTGGAACCATGCCTCTGTCCTCTGCATCTGATAAATCTCTCCCCCTTTGTCATCAATGGAAAATATATTTTTCCATCCAAGGTTGTGTTGAGCACTCAACACACCCTAAAAGTCTATGTCCATTTTTTACTTTTGGGTACCACTCGATCCTTTGCACTGTCTGTTTTTCCTTCAGTATGAAACTGATGACTGTGCTTATCCTTTATGTTTCATGTTTGAATTTTTAAAAAAGAAAAAGAGTTTGAACATACAACAAAGGATCATCTTAACCATTAAAAGGTACTTAACAACCACTTAAGGTATCAACAAACTAAATCTTTCCCCAACATGCTTAGGGAGTTCAACATCGGTAAAAATTAAAGTTGACAAAGATCGTTTGAGAAGTTTAAAATAGACTATCACCAATCTTCATCGGTGTCAGCAGATGAAAGTCTTTATTTTTTGTGAATGAACTTTGACAGGGGTATCGCCGAAGGTCGATCCATTTGGCTTCGACAGGAAAACGAAAAAGTAAGCATCGCGCAAGGGAGGAGGGGTATCACCAACCACCAAATCCCGAAACATTTTCGGTGACGGGAGGTAACGAAGATAATAACCCACCAAGGAGTTGTGCACCTAAAACCTTCCCCCGATCACTAATCCCCGACCTCCACTCCGAAAAGACACTATGTGATGAGACATTTTAATCCTCAGATTCGTTAGGTATGACACATTTAAAGTGGTAGTAAAATGGCGGATTGCGCATTAGTTGCTAATCCATGTGTGAATCAAAAGAAACCGTTTAAAGCTTGTCGATACAATGCATCTTCCTTCGCGCCTCCGCCGTCAACCAGTCACAATTTAATTGAGGAGAATCGATGGTAGTTTATTTTTGAATTGCATTTATTACTCATATTAACTGATTGATACGATGGATAGAGTCTCTCCAGTTATATTCTTTTGAAGTCATTGTGTATGATTCTATTCTGCACGACAAAGATTTCAAAACAAACAGAGGAGCAGGCTAACAATCTAGAGAAGTCGTCCAAAGTTTAGTGAGTATTAGACAACTAGCTTAGCAAGCATTACAGGTATGTATTCACTTGTGGTGTTTTACACTTCCTTTTTATGTTCTCAACCCAACGCTGCTCTGTACACATGTTTTAAGGATGTTTTAATTGCAAGAACAATGCTTCTAAAGAAACCCTCCACCAGGAAATCCCCAAGAGCGTCAAAGTTGCAAGAACCAGAAGCAGGAGAGGGCTCCTCCCCAGCAGTTGCAAGACAATTAGAATTTTCCCCCAAACCGGTGCCTATCATTAAGACAACTACCAAGAAGGCCTTTGTCCAACCCCCGACCTTCGGAGACATAGAGGCAAACATTGGAACCAAAACAACATTCCCTCGCTGGGAAGAATTGTTTAAGAAAATCAAGAAATAAGAACCCCTCAAGTATACCTCGCACAACAATCTTGATACAGGGAAGCTAGATGATGATGTCCTCCCAAAAATCTGTAGGGATTATCTACACATGGTGGCAAGCCAAACTCCGATGTTTCCTTGCATTGAGCTCCTAAAGTGGCTCATTGACCACATCGATGCACATAAATGTTTGATTAATGATGATAATGGTGGATGCGTCAGGGTTTTCTTGCCATCAGAGGTTCAGAGTTACTACAAGCTCAGGGGGTCGGAAGAAAAGCTAAGCATTGATTTCCTTTTGAGTTTTTATGCATCACATGATACCAGAAAAATCATGGCGTCGTGGTGGAGGGAAGACAAAAAATTCATGAACCCGACTGCTGACTGGTACCCAACGACCAATCTAAGGGAACCATACATATACTTGATGGCTCTTCTCCGCAGGTTGCATGGGGAGAAAGATTTCTCCCAGTTTTCAGAGGCTTGGATGCCCCTAGCTTATATGGTGGCCATTTCATACATGAGTTTCAATTGGGGTACCATCATCTCCAAACAACTGAGCAACTGCATAAGACAAGCCCAGATGCTAAAAGAGGGGGAAACCCTCTCCTTCTACATGGCCTCGTATCCGTTAGACATCATTTGTGCCAGGAACGTTTTCTCTGGAATGAACTTGAACTGGAACTCATCAGAGCTCCCGATCCATGTATACTTCAACATATTATGGGATAACAGGTACAAAAAATCCTATGCTCTTATCTATGACTAGTTTATTGCACGCATCTATTTTTTGTTGTTCAGGAAAGAGTGCCCTAGGATGTCAGAAGAAGAAAAAAAGGTTATATAAAAAATGGGTCACTGGTATCTAGACGAGCACGAAACCTACATTAGGGTTTTCAGAACCACAAGGGCACCTCATTTGTTACCCATATATGTTCCTGACTAACTAGTATTAGGGGAAATTTGCTACCAAACCATCTTGCAAGGATACAATGCCACCTTAGTAAAATACAAGAAGTGGGCCTTCATTCCGTATGGGTTTCATATTGTCTTCTACATTGTCAAAGATACCACACATGCTAAGCAAGAAGGGCTAATTCAACTAGAATTCTGGTTCCAGATTGGTTGATTTCGCAAACACGTTCCTAAGGGCCTAGTCCTACAACACGCATCGCAGTTATCATCATGTTGGCCTTATGCCCATGATCGGTTCAAAGATTCACCGAAAACGTTCAAGATTGGAGTGAAGTGGCGTCAAGGAGGGTTAATCCTCGAACAACTAGGTTCAAATATATGAGTTGGGAAGAGAAAGCGATGTCTTTGGAGCAGACAACTCAAGAAATTCTTAGGGCTTGGGAAGGAACTGTAGCATATGAATCGGGTGAAGAAATAGGCAATCCCCAAGAGGTCATCGAGGCAGTGAGATTTTATAAGGAATCCTCGATACAAATCAGGGATTTCCCTAAAGTTCAAGATGCATAGGGGATGGGTGAAATTTTGTACTAGCAAAGCCAACTGCTAATGAAATGGATGCAGGATGATCCTTACCTTATCATAATGATTGCGCTTCCAATTGGTACCCGAGAAAGAAGCTCGACGGAGTTGAGCAACCCCGATTCCACAGACCTTGGGAACATTGATGGGTTAGGAAACACTGGATCCACAACATCGCCAGTCAATTACCCTGCGGACAGGACAAGTCAAACAGAGACAGGCCGGGTGTCAATAGAAACATGAGCGCCTAATCCCCTCAGCAAACTTATACATATATATAACGACGATGAAATCCCAAAACCATATCATGACTCCCCTGTGCGTGTCCAAGAGGAAAAAGGTCTCGAGAAAGTTTCCTCCCCTGAGCCCAAAGTTCCAGACAAGGAGGTATCGCAAAAGGAAATCAACAGTTCTACGAACGACGAGAAAATAAGTAACAAGTCTATACCCAACACCTCCATTTTGCCCAATACTCAAATCCCTGGCGAGCGACAAGTAGAAGTCGGACCCACAAGGCACAATGAGGAAGTTCAAGAGCCCAATCTTGAACAAATATACACCATCGGTAGTTTTGGAAACAAGCTAGCATGGGGTGATCAACAGATACTAGAGCCAGTAGACAAGGTAGCGGATATCTATGCGATCTCCTACTTTCAAAAGAGAAAGGCCATTTTTCAAAGGATTGCAAAGAAAAGAAGGATCTCGTTGGATCACTCCATCTTAGTTACTACAGAGGAGAACTTGATCAACACAACAGACGCCCGAATGTCTGAACTGATCGGCATAGGAAAATCCCTCTCAGATTCCACCTTGGATAGAGCCAGGAGGGACGAAAAGGAACTAGTCATTGCCCTAAAGGAGCTCGAGCACTTGCACCATCTTGCTGAATACTACAAAGGCGCCACGCAGAATGTTGTGTATCTGAGAGGTGAGTTCGCGGGAGTTTACAATGAGTTCAATAAGGAAAGACACATGTTAACCAAAAACATATCTAAGATCTAGGAGGACACTCTCATGGAACTCATGACATGCAAGGAGATGGAGCGATGGTATGAAAGGGCGCAAAAAGAGGTAGAAAGACTCGAGTACATTGAGGCAGTCCAACAAGGATGAGATAAGGAAAAACATGGCATTCAAATGATAGGAAAAAGTAGTCTTAATTGCATGAAGCGATTAGTCGAGTATTGGGCCAATATGTTTCGAGACCCACATTGAGAGATCCAAGAACAATGGACCAGGTGCAGGAAGCACCGGGATAAAATTAAAAAAATAATGAAGGACGTCGGGCTCCCCGAGTTCGACACCCCCAATAATTTCATCGACTTGAGCGACGTGGTCAAGCTTCATGTCAAACAAGATGCGCTATGGACCGAAGAGTCTACAAAGATAGCCGATGTGAGGCCAGGGCAAGTGCAACAATTCACAGAACATCCGATCAGATCCCGAACCATGCTACAACAGCTGAACTCTAGTTTAGTAAAGTACCGAGCACATGCAGTGGACATCAGGGGAATATATGGGGCTCCGATGGAGCAACACAGATTTCCATGGGCCCAAACTTGTGAAGAATTGTTTGTTGGATGGATTGAATACGAGAGAAGTCACCCTTTCCAAGAAGTATCTCAGGACGACTATTAAAGAAGATGTTAGAAGATAATGCCACATGGCAATTTTTGTTTTGTTTAAACTGCACTTAGCTGTTAGTTTCAGTTAAATGTTTATATTATAAATAAATACACCATCCAATTAACAAAAGGGTTGATGGTTGTTGTAAGACTCTTTTTTTTTTGTTGTTAAGAATTATTTTGAGACTACAATGAATTGAGAAGTCCTTTTGGACCAAAGACAAGCTATTTTCATTAGATGCATGTGATTGGACTTGGATAAGAACTACTTCTTATCCCGTTTCATGAATGATGCAGTAATGAGTAAGAGAAATTAATTATGTTGTCAATTTATCTGGTGCAATGTCTTGATGTTCTTTGCTTTAATGATGAAAATAAATCGTTGTGTTATTGTGTGATGCATGATTATGGTAGATGAATTATTTTTCTTGCCATTATCTTATTACATATGTTCTTTCTTTTTGATAGTTAGTTTCTCATATAGTAATTGAATGCTCACATGCTTAATTTATTAGTACTAGGCTTACGGTATAGAGTAATTGTCTGCATGTTGAGCAGCGGGTTATCCCAAGCTTAGCCTCTTCCCCAGTAGTTAAAACTTAATCTTGTTGTTTGTCAAGTTGGTTTATACTGGCTTGCATCTCTCATATCAGACCCACCCAAGAGAAAATATAGAAGAAAATAGTCCTAACTGAAGGAAGAGATTTCACAAGAAAACACAAAAGCCCATCGATAAATTGACCGGATCACAAGATCTGGAGAACCATTCCATTTTTAAACGCTGTAAAGTCTAATTGGGCCTCAGTGGTAGTTTGGTTCCTACTGTTGATTCAAGGGATTTAGGACCCATCAACAGGTTTCTCCTCTTAACTGAACTGACCTATTTATGGTTCTTCCCTGTGTACATCTAAGACATATAAGATAAGCATTAAACCACATTCATTTTGGAGTAGAAATAACTTAGAGTCTATGGCGAAGATACTCAAAGGATTCACATGGAAGTGGTTTTGTAAATATGTCTGCCACTTGTTCTTTTGTGCCCACATACTCAACTCTGATGTTCTTTTATGCAACCTGTTCCCATAGAAAGTGATACTTGATTGGAATGTGCTTCGTCTTGGAGTGCATCATCGGGTTCTTTGAGATATTGATGGTGCTTGTATTATCACAATACATTGGAATGAACTCATCATACTCAACCTGTATATATGTCAGAGTTTGTTTCATCCAAAGAACCTGTGTACAACAGTTTGTTGTTGCAATATACTCTGCCTCGGCTGTAGATAAAGATAATGATGATTGTTTCTTTATTAGCCATGATACTAAACACTCACCCAAGTAGATATTTTCCCCACTGGTGCTTCGTTGGTCATCAATACAACCTATCCAATCTGCATTTGTGTAGGAAATAAGTGATAGATCCTTTCCTTTCCTTTTGGATACCATAATCCAAACTCTTATGTTCCTTTGAGATATATGAAAATCCTCTTCACTGCTAATACATGTGATTCATTTGGTGTTACTTAAAATCGTGCCCACTTGTCCAACTTCTTGCATTACATCTAGTCTAGATATTGTCACATATAGTATGATACCAATCATTGATATGTATTTCCTCTAATCTGTAGACTTTGAATCATCATATTTTCTCAACTTGCAACTGGTTTTCATGGGAGTGATAACTGATTTGCAATATTCCATTTCGAACCTATTTATCATTTCTCTGATATACTTGGTTTGAGAAATAAAAATTCCTTGTTGGCTTTGACGTATCTAAAGTCCCAGAAAGAAGGATAGTTCTCCAAGGAATGACATTTCAAATTCATTCTGCATATCCTTTACAAATTTCTGGCTTAACCTGTCATCATCACTATCAAAAATAATATTGTCAACATAAACTTCAATTAATAAAATACTATCTTGACTTACCTTGATGTAGAGGTTGATATCTGCACTTCCTTTTCTGAACCCTGTCCATTGTAGATATTTATCCAGTCTAGGGTACCATGCTCTAGGAGCCTGTTTTAGACCATACAAGGCCTTATTTAATTTACACACATAATTTGTGTTCTCTAACAACTTAAATCTTTCTGGTTGTTCAATGTAGACTTCTTCTTCAAGTTCCCCATTAGGAAAAAATGATTTTACGTCCATCTGATACACGTTAATATTTTTGGAGCATGCATAAGCTAAAAGTAATCAGATTGCTTCCATTCTCACAACTGGGGAAAATGTCTCTTTAAAGTCGATTCCTTCAACCTGTGCATATGATTTACATACCAATCTAGCTTTGTTCCTGTCCATCTTCATTCAATTTATTCTTGTATACACACTTTGTGTCGATCACATTCTTATCCTTTGGTCTTGGAACCAATTCCCATGTGTCATTTTTCTCTATTTGATCCAATTCTTCATCCATGGCCTTATTCCAAAAATAATCCTTGATGGCCTCTTCAAAACAGGTTGGTTCAATCGTAGATGAGAGTGCTAGGTGCATTTGTTATAGTGAACCGATTCTTCTTCTAGTCTGAACTCCTGCATCTTTGTTTCCGATAATCTGATATGAAGGATGATTCTTCTGTACTCATTTGCTAGGTGTCTTTGGAGGCACTTGGTGAGCTTGCTCATCTTCTTTTGTCATATCCTCTTCATCTTCCCCTTCTACTTCTTTTTCATCTTCGTAAAGTTGTTCTATTGATTCATTTTCTTCTTCATTTAATTCTTTGCTACATGTTTCATCAATTGTTACGTTGATGCTTTCCACAACTTTCTTCGATCTCAGGTTGTAACAATTGTATGCTTTCCTTGTACTTGAGTAACCAAAAAGTACTCCTTTGTCCACATGAGATTCAAACTTTCTCATTCTGCCATCTTCTCTTTTAATGTAGCATTTTCTTCCAAAAACTCTGAAGTGCTTCACATTTGCTGGGCATCCTTTCCATAGCTCGTAGGGAGTTTTGTCAGTGTTATTTCTGAGAATTACTCTGTTTTGAATGTGAACTGTTGTATGCACTTCCTGTGTCCAAAAAATATCTGTAAATTTGAAATCCATTCGCATTGTTTGAGCCATTTCCTGTACAATCTTATTCTTTCTTTCAACAACTCGATTCTGTTGAGGCGTCCTAGCAACAGAGAATTGCCTTTTTATTCCAAGACTACTACAATAGTCCATAAATTACATTGAATTGAACTCTCCTCCATTATCAGATCTCAAGCATTTGATTTTGAATCTATTTCATTTTCAACCATTTCCTTGTAGATATTGAATTTTTCAAAAGCTTCTGACTTATTCTTGAGAAAGCAAATTGTAGTCATTCTTGTATAATCATCAACTAATAATATAAAATATTTCTCACATTTGAAACCCTTTGTTGTAGTTGGTCCAACTAGATCAGTATGCACAATTTCCAGTGGTCTTGTTGTTGAATATTATTTTGATTTGAGCCTGGTCTTTGTTTTCTTTCCTTGTTGACAATGCTTGCATAAAGTGTTGGTTGGTTTCGTGATTTGGGGAATTTCTCTGACTACTTCTCTTTTGATGACTTTGACAAGGTTATAAAAATGTATGTGACCCATTCTTTTGTGTCATAGTCAACTTTCATCTTCCTTTCCTAGACAACACTTTTCATTTCCAATTTCACTTAACACATATATGTTGCTTGAAGTTCTCGCAGCTATAGCAATCAAGTTTCCTGAACCTTATTTTCTAATCTTGCACTTTTGTGAATCGAAAGTAACTTTATGACCTTGGTCACACATTTGACTCACACTTAGAAGATTATGTTTCATATCTTCTACTAGTAGAACATTTTTTGATTTTGTATTCTTGTTCCCAATTTTGACTGTGCCTTTTCCAATGATTTTAGTTGAATCATCATTTCCGAAGGAGATTGATCCATCTCTTTCCTTTATTAATGTAATAAACTTGTCTCTATCACCTACCATGTGTTTTGAACATCCACTATCAACATACCAACCATGTTTCTTCTTCTTAGCTTGTAGAGTGAGTGTGCATTCTTCATTGTTGTACTGATTTTTCTTTCTTATCCATGTCCCTTTTTGAGGTTTCTGTCTGTGATTGTTGTTGTTCTATTGTGGTTCTCTAGGAGGGATTGTCATTCTGCAATCTTTGGCCATGTGTCCAAAGTTGTTACACTTGTATCGTTCCACTTCAGTGCTTAATGATTCAAACCTATTGTAACTTCTTCTCTGTGTTTCACTAAGCCTTCTTGGATAACCCTTTTGTGTATGACTTTCAAAGTTGTTTATGTTCTTGTTGTTAGCTCTGCAATTCACAACTTTATGTCCAAAATTATTACGTGCATAACATAAACCAAAAAAATAGTTTGATACCTGGGAGTTGAAGATCTTCTGAAAGGAGGTGCTCTTATGAATCTTTCTTCTTCCTGAGACCTATATGTTTATTTCAGCCATTGATTCTGAAATATGAATCTTCTCGGTGGAGGAGTGTCCCTTTAATTTTCTCTGTAGACCTTCCTATCCCCTTTGATTATTTATGCATAGATTTTTGGATATGTTTCGTGTTCTGTTGTTTTGGAGCTTGATCCCTTTTTTGTCTGATTGTATCTAAGTCTGAACTTGTCATGATTAGGCCTTTGAATGTTGATAATGTCATTAAAAACTTTTGAGTTGTTCTGCATATTTTTCTTTTGAAGATCCTTTCTTAATGTGACAATCTTTGCTTCCAAATTTTCAATGATCTTGTCTCTTTATTCTAGCTTTTCTTTGAGTGCTTCTTCAATTATTTTATCTTATTCAATTTGAACCTTTAAATTTGTGATCATTTGTTCTAATTCCTGAGTGTCTTCTTTCTTGTCTAGTTCCACTTGTATCTTCTTGTTTTTCCTCTTTTCTCTTATGATAACTTCTATGGAACTCAACAATTCCTCTCGGTAGTCAACTTTTGTCTCTTCAATTTCTTCTTCGACTTATTTATATTCTTCTTCGGCTTCTTCATATTCTTCTTCAAAGTCTTCTTTATCAGAGTCTTCTACTTCCATGAATAGAACTCTTTCTATCTCATTGTCACTGACTTCATCTTCATCTGATGATGAGATGTCTTCTTTGGTGCATAAGCTTTTCTTGAAAAATTTCTTTTTGGTTCTTTTGCCTTTATATGTTTGTTTGTTTTTTGAGTAACCTTCATCATTTATATTTTTCTTATGAGGACATTTGTTAGCAAAATGACCAATACTATCACAATTAAATCAAATTAAATGAAGCTTACCTCTATACCTGTCGTCGGTTCCCTTGTTCAGTCTTTTGACAAAGTTGGCCACTTCTTCATCATCTTCTGAGATGTCACTATTGCTGCTATGTTCTTTTTCTTGTTTCTTTCCCTTTTTCTTTGATCTTTTGGATGCTTTGAAGGTTGTTTATTTTACAACTGGATTTTCCTGTTCAGTTCTCATTTCGTATGCTATGAAGAGTCCATGTAGTTCGCCCATGCTTATTGAGTTTAGATTTACTCTTTCTTCTAGTGTTGATATCTTAGGGACAAATCTCATAGGAATAAATCTTAGTACCTTTTGAACAATTACAAATTCTTGAATTTCTTCTCCCAATCCCATGATTGCATTTACTGTTTCATCAACTCGTAAGACGTAAGCTGCAATATTCTCATCTTCCTTCATTTTTAGTTGTTCGAGCTGATCTCTGTAAGTTTGAAGCTTTGCTACTTTGAATTTTGAATATCCTTCATAAATATTTTGAAGTTTGTCCCAAATATCTTTAGTGGATTTACAATGTGTAAAGTTGGTGAATATGGTTTCACCAACACCATTCAGAAGTGCATTTGTGGCTTTGTAATTATTCTGACTGAATTTCACTTCTTTTTCATTTGTTGGCGGAACTGCTGGTATTGTGTATCCATCTACAATTGATTGCCAAATTTCAAATCCTTGGTCCTGTATATATGTCTTCATCCTTATGCTTCAAAATGCATACTTGTGTCCATCAAACTATGGTATTCCATTTTTATACAAGTTGTTGCTCTCCATGATCTACCTTTCAGTGGTTAAATTGATTTCTGAAGGAACCTCCTTTGATACCAATTGTTGGATTACTGAGAGGGGAGGTGAATTAGTAATAGACCAATTTAATCCTTTTTAACCATATAATCTAAGTGTTATATCAATGTATCATTATCATCCAATAATTGTAGAGTAAATAAGCAATGAAAAAATGAACAATCATACACATACACAGTACACCATTGTTTTACGTGGAAACCCAAAGCGGGAGAACCACAAAATGATTTTTCTTATATGTCTTGAAGAATTACATTCATTGGAAGCACCAATTTCCTTTGTTTTTCAGCTACAACTGGAAGGAGGCTCCAACCCCCTAGTTTCTCAGGCTACAACTTGAGGGAAGCTCCAACTCCTCAATTCTCTCGCTACAACTAGAAGGAGGCTACAACCCCCTATGTTCTCCGGCTACAACCCTAATGTGGCTACAACCATTTGTCCTTGCCCGGTCCAACCACCCTGACGTATAAGTAGAATGACAGAACCACTGTCACACTATCACTTTGAGATATACTGTTGTAAACCTGTACAAATAAACCCACACCAAACAACCTTTACCAATAAACCTGAACCATGCATCAACCATGCATCAACTTGTACCTCAACCTGTAATCAACCTGTACCATAAAAAAGTGCATCAACCATGCACCAACCTGTACCAAACAACATGTAATCAACTTGTACCATAAACAAGTGCATCCAACCATGTACCAAGTATGTACCAATCATGTATCAACTACTCATCAACTATGACTCATCAAGATGTACCAACATCATCAACTATACACCTCATGTATGTGCTAACTCATCAACTACTTGTCTCAACCATGTACCCAACATCTATCTCAACCAAAATTCCTCATCAATTTCATCATCCAAATCTGATTTGTAACTATGTAATAGACCTGGTATATATGATCACATACCTTAGAAAGCATCATCAAAATAATTTATCCTCCCTTGAATTTTGACCTTCTTTACTTCACCTTCTCTCTAAAATTCGTCTTAGATATCCTTTGGTTACCTTAGTCACCTGTAGATATTCAATATGATCAAGTGTGATATAAAATTAGAGATCCTTGACTCTTATTTATACTTTCATGTAGCTTCCTGAAGGGGTTACCTTTTAATCATCTTAACCCACTTTCCTTATTTTAGGATTAACCAACTTCTAACCACTTGTCCAATTAGTAATTTATCCATTAACTTTATTATTTAAATAATTTATTTTGTATCCACTTTGAATGATAGTACACTTCACTTTACCTCAAGGGGTTACCTTCTAACCATCTTAAACAACTTTCCTTATTTTAGGGCTAACCCATTTCTAACCACTTGTCAACTTAGTAATTTCTCCATTAACTTTATTATTTAAATAATTTCTTTTGTATTCACTTTGAATTATAGTACACTCATCACTTCACTTTATTATTTACCTTCTACAAATATCTTAAACCACTTTGACTACTTTGACCCTTTGGGGCTTCTAGATGACTCATGAGGGTTCTCCAACTTCACATNGTACCATAAACAAGTGCATCCAACCATGTACCAAGTATGTACCAATCATGTATCAACTACTCATCAACTATGACTCATCAAGATGTACCAACATCATCAACTATACACCTCATGTATGTGCTAACTCATCAACTACTTGTCTCAACCATGTACCCAACATCTATCTCAACCAAAATTCCTCATCAATTTCATCATCCAAATCTGATTTGTAACTATGTAATAGACCTGGTATATATGATCACATACCTTAGAAAGCATCATCAAAATAATTTATCCTCCCTTGAATTTTGACCTTCTTTACTTCACCTTCTCTCTAAAATTCGTCTTAGATATCCTTTGGTTACCTTAGTCACCTGTAGATATTCAATATGATCAAGTGTGATATAAAATTAGAGATCCTTGACTCTTATTTATACTTTCATGTAGCTTCCTGAAGGGGTTACCTTTTAATCATCTTAACCCACTTTCCTTATTTTAGGATTAACCAACTTCTAACCACTTGTCCAATTAGTAATTTATCCATTAACTTTATTATTTAAATAATTTATTTTGTATCCACTTTGAATGATAGTACACTTCACTTTACCTCAAGGGGTTACCTTCTAACCATCTTAAACAACTTTCCTTATTTTAGGGCTAACCCATTTCTAACCACTTGTCAACTTAGTAATTTCTCCATTAACTTTATTATTTAAATAATTTCTTTTGTATTCACTTTGAATTATAGTACACTCATCACTTCACTTTATTATTTACCTTCTACAAATATCTTAAACCACTTTGACTACTTTGACCCTTTGGGGCTTCTAGATGACTCATGAGGGTTCTCCAACTTCACATGGCCATAACTCTCTAACCGTGAGGAGTTATGTGACGTTCCACATACCAATGGAAATGAAATGACATGTACTATCCATATAGAATATTATTAACTTAAAATATATCAAAACTCATACCATTATCCATCAAACAAACTTGTGTCCATTACCCAAACTTGGGTTCTCCAACTTCCTTCAAGGGTTGACATCAATGACAACTAACCTTAATCAACAATCTCCCCCTTTGACATTGATGGAAAAACTATGATGCAATATTGAAATCATTTCATGCAATACTAAAGTTATATCACTCATGCCCCCCTGGAACCATGCCTCTATCCTTTACATCTGATAAATCTCTCCCCCTTTATCATCAATGGAAAAAGTATTTTTCCATCCGGAGCTGCTCCCCCTAACTGAACTATCCTCTTTATGGTGCTTTCTCGTGTACATCTAATACATATAAGATAATAATTCAAAAGAATTCATTTTGGAGTAGAAATAACTCTGAGTCTCTGGCGAAGATACTCAATGGATTCCCATGAAAGTAGTTTTGTAAATATATCTGCCACTTGTTCTTTTGTGCCCACATACTCAACTCTAATGTTATTTTCTGCAACTTGTTCCTATAGAAAGAGATACTTGATTGGAATGTTCTTCGTCTTGGAGTGCATCATCGGGTTCTTTGAGATACTGATGGCGCTTGTATTATCACAATAGATTGGAATGGGCTCGACATACTCAACCTATATATCTGTTAGAGTTTGTTTCATCCAAAGAACCTGTGTACAACATGATGTTGCTGCAATATACTCTGCCTCGGCTGTAGATAAAGATACCGATGATTGTTTCTTGCTTAGCCATGATACTAAAAACTCACCCAAGTAGAACGTTGCTCCACTGGTGCTTCGTCGATCATCAATACAACCTGCCCAATCTACATCTGTGTATGGAATAAGTGATAGATCCTTTCCTTTTGGATACCATAATCCAAACTTTTTTATTCCTTTGAGATATATAAAAATCCTCTTCACTGCTAATACATGTGATTCCTTTGGTGTTGCTTGAAATCGTGCCACCTGTCCAACTGCCTGCATTACATCTGGTCCGGATGTTGTCACATATAGTAGGCTACCAATCATTGATTTGTATTTCCTCTGATCTGTAGACTTTGAATCATCATCTTTTCTCAACTTGCAACTGGTTTGCATGGGAGTGATAACTAGTTTGCAATATTCCATTCCAAACCTCTTTATCATTTCTCTGATATACTTTATTTGAGAAATAAAAACTCCTTGGCTTCTTTGACATATCTAAAGTCCCAAAAATAAGGATAGTTCTCCAAGTAATGACATTTCAAATTCATTCTGCATATCCTTTTCAAAATTTTGGCTCAATCTCTCATCATCTCTACGAAAAATAATATCATCAACATAAACTTCAATTAATAAAATACTATCTTGACTTACCTCGATGTAGAGGTTGATATATGCACTTCCTTTTCTACACCCTACCTGATGTACATATTTATCCAATCTAGAGTACCATGCTCTAGGAGCCTGTTTTAGACCATACAAGGCCTTCTTTAATTTACACACATAATCTGTGTTCTCTAACAACTTAAATCTTTCTGGTTGTTCAATGTAGACTTCTTCTTCAAGTTCTCCATTCAGAAAAAATGATTTTACATCCATCTGATACACTTTAATATTTTTGGAGCATGCATAAGCTAAAAGCAATTAGGTTGCTTCCATTCTGACAACTGGGGAAAATGTCTCTTCAAATTTGATTCCTTCAACTTGTGGATATACTTTACATACCAATATAGCTTTGTTCCTCGTAACCTATCCATCTTCATTCAATTTATTCATGTATACCCACTTTTTGTCGATGACATTCTTATCCTTTGGTCTTGGAACCAATTATGAAGTGTCATTTTTCTCTATTTGATCCAATTCTTCATCCATGGCCTTATTCCAAAAATCATCCTTGCTGGCCTCTTCAAAACAAGTTGGTTCAATCGTATATGAGAGTGCTAGGTGTGTTTTTTCTGGTGAAAGGATTCTTCTTCTAGTCTCAACTCTTGCATCTTTGTTTCCAATAATCTGATTTGAAGGATGATTCTTCTGTAGTCGTCTGCTAGGTGTCTTTGGAGGCACTTGTTGAACTTGCTCTTCTTATTCTGTCGGATCCTCTTCATCTTCCCCTTCTACTTATTTTTCATCTTATGTTTCTTCTTCGTAAAACTGTTCCATTGATTCATTTTCTTCTTCCTTTAATTCTTGTCTACTTGTTTCATCAATTGTTACGTTGATGCTTTCCACAACTTTGTTCAATCTCAGGTTGTAACACTTATTTTCTTTCCTTATACTTGAGTAGCCAACAAGTACTCCTTTGTCCACAAGAGAGTCAAACTTTCCCATTCTGCCATCTTCTCTTTTGATGTAGCATTTGCTTCCAAAAACTCTGAAGTGCTTCACATTTGTTGGTTTTCCTTTCCATAGCTCGTAGGGAGTTTTGTTAGTGTTGTTTCTAAGCATTACTCTGTTTTGAATGTGAGCTATTGTATGCATTGCCTGTGTCAAAAAAATATCTGTTAATTTGGAATCCATTAGAATTGTTCGAGCCATTCCCTATACTGTCTTGTTCTTTCTTTCAACAACTCCATTCTGTTGAGGTGTCCTTGCAACATAGAATTGACTTTTTATTCCATGACTGCTGCAATAGTCCATAAATTCCTTTGAAGTGAACTCTCCTCCATTATCAGATCTCAAGCTTTTGATTTTTGAATCCATTTCATTTTCAACCATTTCCTTGTAGATCTTGAAGTTTTCAAAATCTTATGACTTATTCTTGAGAAAGAAAACTGCAGTCATTCTTGTATAATCATCAACTAATAACATAAAATATTTCTCACCTTTTAAACCCTTTGATGTAGTTGGTCCAACTAGATCAGTATGCACAATTTCCATTGGTCTTGTTATTGAATATTCCTTTGATTTGAACCTAGTCTTTGTTTGCCTTCCTTGTTGACAATGCTTGCATAAAGTGTTGGTTGGTTTCGTGATCTGGGACAATTCTCTGACTGCTTCTCTTTTGATGAATTTGACAAGGTTATCAAAATGTATGTGACCCATTCTTCTGTGCCATAGCCAACTTTCTTCTTTCTTTCCTAGACAACACTTTTCATTTCCAATTTCACTTAACACATATATGTTGCTTGAAGTTCTCGCAGCTGTAGCAATCAATTTTCCTGAACCTTCTTTTCTTATCTCGCACTTTTGTGAATCGAAAGTAACTTTATGACCTTGGTCACACATTTGACTCACACTTAGAAGATTATGTTTCATATCTTCTACTAGTAGAACATTTTCTTCTTTTGTATTCTTGTTCTCAATTCTGACTGTGTCTTTTCCAATGATTTTAGATGAATCATCATTTCTGAAGGAGGCTGGTCCATCTCTTTCATTTCTTAATGTAAGAAACATGTCTCTATCACATGTCATGTCTTTTGAACAACCACTGTCAACATACCAACCACATTTTTTCTGATTAGATTGTAGAGCGAGTGTGCATTCTTCATTGTTGTATTGATTCTGCTTTCTTATCCATGTCCTTTTCTGAGGTTCGTGCCTGTGATTATTGTTGTTATGTTGTGATTCTCTAGGAGGGATTGTCATTCTGCAATCTTTGACCATGTGTCCAAAGTTGTTACACTTGTAGCATTCCACTTTAGTTCTTAATTATTCAAACCTGTTGTAACTTATTCTCTGTGTTTCACTAGGCCTTCTTGGATAACCCTTTTGTGTATGACTTTCAGTTTTTTATGTTCCTGTTGTTAGCTCTACAATTCACAGCGTTATGTCCAAAATTATTACATGCATAACATAAACCAAAAAACATAGTTTGATACCTGAGAGTTGAAGATCTTCTGAAAGGAGGTGCTCTTATGAATCCTTCTTCTTCCTGAGACCTATATGTTTCTGTCAGTCATTGATTCTGAAATATGAATTTTCTCGGTGGAGGAGTGTCCCTGTAATTTTTTATGTAGACCTTCCTATCCCCTTTGATTGTTTCTGCATAAATTTTTAGATATGTTTCTTGTTCTGTTGTTTTGGGGATTTGTCCCTTTTCTGTTTGATTATATCCAAGTCCGTACTTGTCATGATTAGGCCATTGACTATTGATAATGTCATTCAAAAATTTTGAGTTGTTCTGCATATTTTTCTTTTGAAGAACATTTCTTAATGTGACAATCTCTGCTTCCAAATTTTCAATAATCATGTCTCTTTATTATAGTTGTTCTTTGAGTTCTTCTTCAATTCTTTTATCTTCTTCAATTTGAACCTTCAAAGTTGTGATCATTTGTTCTAATTCATGAGTGTTTTCTTTCTTGTCTAGTTCTGCTTGTAGCTTCTTGTTTTTCCTTTTTTCTCTTCTGGTAACTTCTATGGCACTCAACAATTCCTCTCGGTAGTAAACTTATGCCTCTTCAATTTATTCGTCGACTTCTTCATATTCTTCTTTGGCTTCTTCATATTCTTCTTCAAATTCTTCTTTATATGAGTCTTCTACTGCCATGAATAGAACTCTTTTTGTCTCATTATCACTGACTTCATATTCATCTGATGATGAGATGTCTTCTTCGGTGCATAAGCTTTTCTTGAAAACTTTCTTTGTGGTTCTTTTGCCTTTATATGTTTGTTTATTTTTTGAGTAACCTTCATCATTTCTCTTTTTCTTCTGAGTACATTTGTTATAAAAATGACCAATACCATCACAATTAAAACAAATTAAAGGAAGCTTACCTCTATACCTGTCGTTGGTTCCCTTGTTCATTCTTTTGACAAAGTTGACGACTTCTTCATCATCTTTCGAGACATCACTATTGTTGCTATGTTCTTTTTCTTGTTGCTTTCTCTTTTTCTTTGATCTTTTGGATGCTTTGAAGGCTGCTTCTTTTAAACCTGGATTTTCCTGTTCAATTATCATTTCATATGCTGTGAAGATTCCATGTAGTTCCTCCATGCTTATTGAGTTTAGATCCGCTCTTTCTTCTAGTGTTGATATCTTAGAGTCAAATCTCATAGGAAAAGATCTTAATACCTTTTGAACAATTACATATTCTTGAATTTCTTCTCCCAATCCCAAGATTGCATTTACTGTTTCATCGACTCGTAAGAAGTAAGCTACAATATTCTAATCTTACTTCATCTTTAGTTGTTCGAACTAACCTTTGTAAGTTTCAAGTTTTGTTGCTTTGACTTTTGAATCTCTTTCATAAATATTTAGAAGTTTGTCCCAAATCTCTTTAGCAGATTTACAATGTGAAACTTCGGTGAATACGGTTTCACCAAGACCATTCAGAAGTGCATTTGTGGCTTTGGAATTATTCTGACTGAGTTTCGCTACTTTTTCATTTGTTGGTGAAACTGTTGGTACTCTGTATCCATCTACAATTTATTATCAAATTTCAAATCCCTGTGCCTATATATATGTCTTCATCCTTATGCTCCAAAATGCATACTTATGTCCATCAAACTGTGGTATTCCATTTTTATACAAGTTGTTGCTCTCCATGATCTACCTTTTAGTATCTAAACTGATTTTTGAAGGAACCTACTCTGATACCAATTGTTGGATTACTGAGGAGGGGGGGGGCGGGGGGGTGAATTAGTAATAGAGAAATTTAATTATTTTTAACCATATAATCCAAGTGTTATATCAATGTAGCATTATCATCCAATAACTGCAGAGTAAATAAGCAATGAAAAAATGAAAAATCATACACATACACAATATACCATTGTTTTACGTGGAAATCCAAAGCGGGAGAAAACTACATAATGTTTTTTCTTATATGTCTTGAAGAATTACATTCATTGGAAGTACCAACTTCCTTTGTTTTCGAGCTGCAACTGGAAGTAGGCTCCAACCCTCTAGTTTCTCAAGCTACAACCTGAGGGAAACTCCAACTCCCCAATTCTCTAGCTACAACCAGAAGGAGGCTACAACCCCCTATGTTCTCCGGCTACAACCGAAAGGTGGC
>SNQJ01S0020124.1:84320-109325 GCA_010110895.2 Picea sitchensis | reverse complement strand
CTCCCTATAGGAGGTGATGCGACTGTGACCCAATGTCACTAGTCCATGATACCACCACTCGTGTGCCTCACCCTCCAAGTGTAAGGTCGCAAAACTGATGGCCTTTGTCTCGGACATCTGGTTGAGCTTGTAATACGTGTCTATATTCTGTACCCAAGCTCTGGCAGTGTATTTGGACGATCCTTCGAAAGAAGGGATGGTAAGTTTCCTAACTTTTTAGATGAAATCGAGGTTATGCCCGTGTTGCTGTTGTGGTCCTCTCCTCTGCAGCTCTCTGGGGAAGTTCCTGAGTCTGAGTCCATAGTACTCAACTAAGGTCATGTCCTAATGGAAGTCACGACCCAATTTTGTGTACTCCCTCCTATACTCTGCAATCGACATGAGTGGGTGGCCTCTGTGCTATTAGTGGTAGTGCTGCTACTGGGGGTGCCCTCTGGAAACTAGGAAACAAGGGTCTAGGAATCCTACTCGTAGAGGTGTATGTGTGAGAGGGTGATTGGGGCCTATTGCCTGCTCTCGAGTTCCCCTGTGTTGCATGCGGGACTTGTGTATCTAGGGTGCCCACTCCATCCAATCTATCAACCACCTGTGCCAAGGATTGAGACATGGTCCGTTGACTAGCTAACATACCATTGATAACCTGCATGAAAGCTACCTCTGAATATACGGGGGCCTTTCCACTACCCTCTAGTCGCTCATATATGTCTCTTAGCATCCTCTCTGCCTCGCGCTCAACCTCATGCTCTACCCTTCTCTCTACTTCTCTGTGTGCCTCTTCCTCTTCCTCTGAGCTAGGAGGAAAAGGGGGAAAATTAGGCCTATGCCTTCTTTCCTGATGCCTGTTGTAAGTGACATATTCATCACCTACGTGTTCATGGCCCTCTGTGTCTTTTGCTACACTCATTGTCTTTAGTCTCAGGCTGGTAGGGATAAAGCTCTGATATCACTGTAATGTTCCTGACTTGGCTAGTCTAGGAAACACTGCTAATGTGTGTGTAGGATCAAAGGTTTACATCATATAAATGATCATACAAATAATAAACGCGACAAAGGAATGAAAAGTTTATATTATGATATCTCTGTGGATTACAAAATGGCCGAATGCGGCTAAATAAACTGACAAAACTCGACTAGATCAATAGACGACGGATCTTAGCCGGAATACAAATAAGGAACTGCGGCTGAATAAAATAAAAACACTCGGCTAGATCAAAAGACAAAAGGATCTTAGCCGGAATACAAATAAGCAACTAAAAGATAATACCTAGAATATGGGAGCACTACAGAATCAATGAAGAATGATGGAAGACCTGGATGATCTTCCCTATGACTAGGGTGTGTTTTTCAACACCAAAATCGGCCAACTGGTGTCTTCCTCCTGGAATACACTGAATTATCGTTCCTGAGATCCACCTCTTCTCCTCAATGACAAGTCATAATCTGCATAATGATGAATTAGGTCACTGGCCCTTCCTTTATAGATTTCCAAAACCCTAAATCATGCTGAAATCCTAATTCATTATTGACTTCCAAAACCCTAAATCACTGTTGAAACCCTAATTCACTGTTGACTTCTATTTTTAGCTCATAATGAATTAAAATTGCTTTTAACCCTTTTTAGCTCAATATCACTTTCCAAATATAACACTTGTGACTGGAGTGACCTCTAGTAACCCTGTTTACCCCTCTTTGGCCCTGGCTATTGTCTAACGGGGTGGTTTAGATCATTAAGCCTCCTCTTCTGGAGCTCCTATTTGGAAAGGGACATTACATTCTCCCTAACGAAGCAATATAGCTGTTGGGACTAATATATCTGTTCGAATTCCACTTTGAATGAATAGAAAAGAAATAAAGGTTCCTCATCAGACCGTTGGACCACACTATAATAGAAAAAACAGAGTTAATGAAGCCTTCATATCCATTGCAAGTGATCTGTTACAGAAGTTGTCTATTTATCCTGCCGTGCTATGCAACAAGAAAACTTTTTCTAATTGAGAAATTGAGCTCGCAGCCTTGATTAAGATTGCCCAATGATCACTATGCATTTTCCTTCTACCCTATTGTAGTGCCCACGTTACTTTGAGAACATGAGATATCTATCCTGAGTGCGTATGTCTGAAGAGCTCACCGCCGAAGAAGCAACTGCGACAGAAGTTATGATCGACTTAATGGCTGAAAGAACCATGTCAGGAAGAGGACTGTGTACAGGCGTACAAGCATCATCGACATGAGGAGTGCAAGCCTCCCCATCGACTGCTTGAGCTAGCCCATCCCAACCAACCAACAAAAAAAGAACTAAGCATACATATGATCTTTCGAATGTTAAACTCATGCCAAGCATTCTACCTTCTTATCTACCACCTCTGAGCGACGCCATCACTCATGATAGTGTGACCCATGACTTTGAGTATGTTTTGATCACTTCGTACATTTCGAAAGATGTGTTTAGTTCGTGCCAACCAGGATAATCTCACCACGTTGAAGTTAAGTGACTTTAAACTTGGTGACAGAAAGGCTTACAGTATGCTTGCCCTTCATAAATATTTGAAGCGAACCAAAGGAAAGAACTCCAAGATTATCGCTCAATCATGGACCTAGAACCTCGTGCAGTCAACCCTACTCAATGTAATGAAGATTCCTCACTTCGGGAGGCATCATAAAGTGAATGCGTGAGTCAAGTTTCTGGTGTCCTGCTATCACAGAGGATACTTATGGTTGAATTGTCGCATCACAGTGGATCTGACTTTGATCAATCAGATCACAGGGCTAAGCATGTAGGGCCCTGACCCACAGGATTTTCACCCCGGCAAGACCGCAGATCACGCTCTTTCGCAGAAGATAAAGTATACGTATGGAAATGTTGAGAAGGGAACATGAGGCTACAAGGTAGCCTCTATCTAGAGTGGCACAGTGCACCTTACCTGTCAATTGATCGCAAGCAAGCTAGTTTGCAAGAACCAACCAACCCAAGTGACCGTATTTGTAGTAGACCTCGTAGGGAAGTGCACAGAGGGCGTACATATGAATTGGGCCAAATACTTGGTGAACCAGCTAGAACTGGACTGTAGGGAAGTGTATGAACAAGGGTACAAATTCCATTTTAGCTGGTTGCTTATATTAATCATTTTCATCGCATGGGAGATGCCGGAAGGTGCAACCTTCCCGGATGTCGAGCCCTTTGATCCACTGGCCGCAAAGTTCAGTACGTTGTGGTACTCCAGTGACATGCACAATCAGTGGCAGTCCAATTCTATTTTCCACACTTATTACGACCAACTAAATATCACAATCCAGGCTATGCCTTGCATCACCCCGAACACACTTCATAGATTTAGGACATTGATGATATTCAACACGGACCACCACTTCATCTACATCACACCATGCATTGATGAGAATCAACAAAACTTGTATTCCTACTACAAAATGACAGAGGAGGACTTAAAAGAGATTACTAAGGAGTGGTGGGCGGACCTCCTCATCCCAGCTAACCCTCAGAGCTCTCTGATGTTGATAGTCCAGAAGCCGTGCACGATACACCTAGGCAGAGAAAGACCAAGAAGAATGAAGAGGCCCAATATGTCCATAGTACTTCAACACATACTCCTTTTATCTCACTTAAGCATGGAGGTGATGGTGAAGTGATAGATGGCACCAAAGTCGAATAGAAGAAAGACAAGGTCACATCACCAAGAGACGAAGATTATCCATCAAAGAAAAGGAAGGTTTCCCCTTTGAAACCTCCTTCAAGGAAGAAAATGAAAGAAACTAGAACCAAGCTTGAAACCACCCTAATGTTCGATGAATTTGACTTCATCGTCGTTGCACTGAACGACGCTTTGATGGAGATAATAGAGAAGTAGGAATCCAAGTAGGAGGAGATGTTCAGTCGGATCAAGGTCAAATTTCAAGAAGTGTAGCAGGTAATACAGTCCAACCGCGTAGTATCCACAATGCCCCTGATGACAGAAACACCATAAATGGGCGATGAGCAGGCTCAACTCCACCGGATTTTTGATACGGTCGAAGCTCACCTTCGATGAGAACAGGAGGAGACAACACAAGCCACCCAGTATTTAGCACAAGCATAGTGAACTCTATTAGAACAATGCAGTAATGCAGAATGAGAGAAGATTTCTATGCAAGAAAATTTTGATGAAGAGAAAGAAGAGCTACAACAAAGCAAGGAAACTTTGCTCGCTGAGAAACTTGAAGTTAAGGAAAGGGTCAATAGAGAACTTCACTCTGTGAAAATCATTGAAGTCCAGACCGAGGACCAAGTTCCACACAAGGTGGCACAATTGGAAGAGGTAATATAGAAGATACAACAACGCATCGTAGATCTAGAACTCCGCGCTATACCTAAAACCCCTTAGGAGATAAGAGACCAGCGAGAAGCAACTGCTCGCAGCACAGTTGGCATATTAAAATCTCTTGCCTTGGAGTGCAAGTAACTAAGTAATCAGCGTGCCCAGACATACAAAAACCTTACAGAGAACCCATAATTGCAGACGCTGGAGTCGCATCTCCAAGAAGGAAAGCAACACATAGATACACTACAGGTATAGCTAAAGGCCTTGTCATTTGTAGACAGGATGAAGAGATTGCATGAAAAACACACAGATCAGTAGTAGGTTCATCTGCCTCAAAGTAAAGTGATGGAAGTCACTCAACAAATTCAACCTGTGAAATATCAGGCATGCCTATTATTTATAGATATTGAGAGCCAAGGAGAAGAGATTGAATAGGTCATCCTCTTAGCAGAGTAGCTCTTGGAAGGACTGGTAAATGACGCACTAATCCACGAGTTCACCGAGAAGGAGGCTACAACAAAGCATCAAGTCGAAGCAGCTCGAGACAATCTCGAGGTATTTGAGGTAGACTTGGTCAGATCGATGTGACTCAGGATGAGTCACAGGTGAGTGTTGGGGGCCTATTGGCCCTTGACCAATTTTTGGAAGTTTCTTGGTCATGTTGACCTATTTTGGGACTTCGACAACCTGTCGAAGGAGGAGCGCAAGACGAAGCAGAGATCATGGGATCTCGACCCCCTTTTGAGATTCTTTTTGGGTTGTTGGGAATATGTAATGGGAAAGGGATGTTGACCCATGGGTTTACCCATATTTAAGGCCTATTTTGTAATGTATAAATAGATACCTAGGCGATGTAGGAAAGGGATCATGAGCTAAGTGCCAAGTGAAAGTAATAGTTGTATATGCTCTATGCATGTTGTGTGAGACTTGCAAGGCTAAGTGCAAGTGACTGTAAGAGATTGAGTAGAAGATTTTGTGTTGTAACCTAACTCAGGGAAGGAGGATCTGGCGGGGTGCGTGCAGATCTCCTGTCCTATGTGGAGTGGGGTTTGTATGGCTCTATGAATGTAGATGAATGATTGAAGATAGTAAATAAGAAGAGTTGGTGGACGTAGCCCCAAGAGAGGGGTGAACCACGTAAACACTGTGTCATCTTGATTTGTGCCTTATCTTTATGTGTTCATATGTTATATGCTAAGTGCTTTGATAGATAGATCTGATGAAGCTTAGTGCTTATGATGCGTAGATTGTTAGGTCTTATCTAAATGTACGTGCTAAGTGCTTGATCTGTTAGACCCGAATAATCTGTTGATGCTAAATGCTTAAATAGGTTAAGATATCCGTGAATAATGTGAAGCTCTGTGTTATCAGCGAAGTAGATAATGATTGCATGGTAGAGAACTAATGGTGCTAAGTGCTTTACTAAGTTGTATAATCATAGATCTGTGTCCCAGCTAAGGTTGCAAACACTTGATTCCTACAACCACCCCTGCCTCAACCTCGAGTGAGACTTCATCTACTTCGCAGGTGTTGCCAAAAGGGCTGATATTTAGGGTTTTGTTGGTTCTCTCTTGTAGCATTGAACCTTGGGTCTGTCCCTGTGACAACAGAATCGAGAGAAAGTACAACACGATTAAGAAGGTCGTACTGTATGGATTTTGATAGTCCGTACTGTTGTTTTAGTTGCACATAAATCGAGAATATGTTTGTGGGTATTTTCTGATCATTTTTGGCACATTTCCCAAGGCATTCGTTGTTATAACCCTAAATTGCACCACATATGCATACCTAGCATCAGGCCATCTTACTTTATATTTTTTCCAAGACATCATTGAAATCTCTTCTTAAAAAACATTATTTTTAAATATGTACACGCATTGCGCCTCTAATGCCCATGTACACATGTTTTGTGCACCTTTAGATCTCATGTACATACGCTAATTGCACCATTACATCCTGCGTATACCTAAACAAGTTTCAAAAAATAAAAGGTTTCAAGGGGATACAGGCTTTTTGGTAGTTTCCCAACCAATTGACCATCCATTTCCCATCACCCAACTGAATAACTATCTTTTTGGCATATAAAAGAAGGTATTGGGGTCCCATTCCCACAAGAAGCATGAAATCAGTGAAACTCTACCCATTTCATAATCCTCCCTTGCCCCAAGAATTTGCAGCCACATTGTGAGTTTTGATCCAGAATTCCTTATTCTAGCCTTTTCCCTCCATTTGCAAACCTATGCCATTTCCCTAGAGAGAATTGAAAAGGAGAAATATACGTGGAATCAGTTGGAGCTTGGAGAAGAGGATCCCAGGACCAGGTTCGAGGAGCAGTCATCGATCTCATTTTGTAAGTGAATTTGTGAGATTAATATAAAGAAGTACTTTTTTCGTCCTTCCATATGATGTGTTCAAATCTTTCTGTTTGATTTACATTTTGTTATGACATCTAACCTACTAATTCATATATAGAATGCATGTTCGTAGTTTCTTGTTTGTCTTTTGGTGAATGCACATCAGCCTTGGGAGGATATTTGCAGTCTAGGAACAATTGAACGCAAAGGGATCGACACCGGATCCGAAGTTTAAGGTAAGACTACCAGATCCCTATACTTTGTACTTTATGCATGAATGTGGGGTATTGTCAGGATAATTGTTAAAAGTAGGAGACTTTAGACGGTTAGCTCTACCTACACTTTAGAACCCTAGTGTAGTCTGTAGGGGGTTTTTCCCACTATAGAAGAATTGGTGACCATACTAGGGAACCTCTAGGGTTTTTAGGGGATATTTTTGGGCATATGAATTGGTTTCTTTACCTTTTTTGAGTTTCTGAGTCTTTAAAGGATTCTGGTCTTCAATACCAGTGCTCCCTTCCTTGTCATATTGACTATTAGTTTTCCTTTATAGGGAAGTTACATAGGTGTACACAGCCTGTAGTGAGTCTACATGCATACATATGCACCCTACCTTTGGACAGCCCGCGCACATACGCAGACTGTTGAAGTGTCAGTTGTGTGCCTGTGTCGAGAAAATCTTTTACAAGAAGAGGCAGTTAACCTCTTCCATGTTTGAATTCATACTTCTTAGGGGTTTTCTTGATTTAGTCCTAGTCTTTGTTGTTACAGTCTATAGCCTGGGTTTGACCTCAATTTAGATTTTTTTTTTTATCAAGATTTCTTGTGTTTTCTTGGTTAGGGTTTCAGACGAGTTTGTGAGTCTTTTCTGATTATCTTGTTGATATTGTTAGTGACTCTCTGCGAGCCGCAGAATATCAGAAGTCATTTTTTAGTCTTGTCTTCTCTTCACTTTTTCCCTTTTACTTGCTTTGGAAGAAAATAAAAACAAGTCATTTCTAGTTTCTTATTTTGAAGCATTTTAAAATTTAAAAAAAATAATAATTATTTCTTTGTTTGGTAAAGTAGTTAGATTAGTTATTTTTAATTGTCAAGAGAAAGAGTGTTTTCTTAAAAAATTTACTGAAATATTAGGACATTAAGTAGCTCGCAGTTGAGGGAAATATTGTTTTGAGTTTTTTCTTTTAAAAGATCTTAGAGAGAAACAATAGTTAGAAAAGTTTGGTTAAAGAGTTTAAATTTGCAAATCTTTATTTGTCAAAAAGAAATAGTCTTTGCTTTTAGTTTCATATAATTATCTTCTCTTTCATCTCTTAAAAACACACCACTGATTTCATTACCGCTTCCTTGACTTAAAACAACCACTTAAAATTAATGATTAATTAAAATTTATTAGACTTTTGTTTGTAGGGTCCATCAACTAGTCTAGGCTAGAGCCTTGATTTAGGTTGGAGAGGAAACTCTTCAAGGCTATAAAAAAAACATAGGTGTGTGTGCTAGGGAGTGTCAAAAATTCCAGTAAACATGGAAGTTATCTGAGACCCCCCTCTAGCACAGGGGGTAAACACGAGGTCGCGTGTGGAAAGGTAGCAGAGTTAATCCCACCAAATCCGGACCAAGCGTAGTTAGGAACACATATAGAGGGATTATCTTGGGATTTCGTTGATCTCATTTTCCACGGAGATTTGTGGGTCTTGAATCCATTCGAGGTCCTCAATCGTCTTCCATAACACTTTATTTCGATACCCTTGATAGGTTTCGGGCTTGATACCCTGCTCATTGCGGTCCACCCAACTGTTGGTTGTATCCGCCTGGTGACTGTTTGCACGCTGGCAAGCTAATTGCCTTTTATTTTAGGGACTTACATAGGTGACTGCGGGGGTATACCACGGTACTGAGGGAAGACATCAGGCCACTCTTTGCAGAGTATACTCGGAGGGTGCTTCTATTTTCGAGATGCACTTGCATCGGTAAGTTGCTCTAGTGTTGGCTAGTGTAACTGTTCTTCCAACTAGCTAGTGGATTGATTGCTTTATCTCATAGGAACTTTTTCTAGTGTGTGTTGGTTTTCAACTTTAGTAAAATCCCTAGTGTGTCGTTTATATTCTCACAAAGTGGAAGATCAAGAGCCCCGTTGATCTCAAAGGCTTCTTGGTCTGCCGTTGGTTAGCTTGGAGCCACCCCTGCCACCGCTAAGGCGAAGACTAGACCAACAAGGGTCTTTTGAGGCGATCGAGCCGCATGAAACTGTGCCCGAGCCATCCCTGAGAGGAGAACTTTTGAATCTGGAGGAACCAACCATTTCTGACCTTGGAGAGGAAGCTCTTGGTCTGTATAACCCTTCGATCACTGATCTATCGTCACCCATCATTGTATAGGTTGTTCCTCCATGGATAACACATCACGAGCATCAGGTAGTGTTGCAAGAAGCGATGGAAGAAAACGCTGCTACTTTTTATGGGAGACCTCACACTCCCTCAACGAATGCCACTATAGGGGGTGTTCCACCTCCTAAATCACCCTCGCAGGTCTGTATCACTATGGTATCAACCACCTCTACCTCAGGCAGTGGTCTAATTCTATGTATGGTGACGATCACCGCTCCGTTCACCCAGAGTGCAACGAGCCCTCCATTTTCATACGTGATGCCTAACTTTCACATGAAATCGGTCCTATCCTAGTCCACCCTACAGACCATGGGTATGGAGGTAGGAAGATCAAACTCTCCTCTACAAGGGTCCATGGGGGGCACCTCAGCCCCTTATAATCCTTTCCCTTACAGTGGGGGTCATATACCTCCATCGTCTCCCTCGCTCGGCGGTGATTCTCAATAGCCCATCTAGATGAACATGAACTACAACTTGTCTGGAGAAGGTAGTCAAGGACCTTCTTCCAACCCCATGTAGGTGGTTTCTTTGCCTTTCTCTTTGTTTGGCACATTTGGTAACAACGCATTCTCGTGAATTTTCGTCTCGGTCGGGGGCAATCCTGGTTTTGGATCACAAAATTCTGGGTAGGGTATTATTCCTACACAGGGGAAACACACTTCTCAAGGACCTTGGAATCAGTGGCCGAGATTAATTCCCTCATCAGGGATGCCAACCGTGGGCAACCCCATCCATGGCCAATGGAATCCCGGGCAAGGCTCAACACCTATACCCGTCGGATCGACAGGGGGCAACCCTTTCCAGAACCTTTGGAATGCAACGTCAGGAGAAATCCCTTCCCAGCCATCAACATCCTACTATGGGAGTCAACCAATGACATCTCAACAAGAGAAGTATCCTTACGTTGGCCACATCCATGGTTTTTACGAGAACCCTGGTCAGCAACCTAACTTTTCTTGGCAACCTGGTGCCATCCAAACTCTAGGCTCCTTTCCTCCTGTACATACTCAACAACCCAAGCTACCTTTTCTAGCAACGTTGCATTTACGAGAACTATCAAGATTGTTAAATGATCCAATCTGTCACTATCCGCGTTGGCCTCCCATGCCGACCAAGTTGCCTTTGGACATTCCAAAGTTCAAAGGTAAGCCTAATGAAGATCCGGGTGATCATGTGACTACCTTTCACCTATGGTGCTCATCCAACTCATTGAAAGACGACTCCATCCAGTTGTGGTTGTTTCAATGCACTCTTATAGGGAGTGCCACGAAATGGTACACCGAGATCGACCGCTCAAGATACTCTACTTTTGGCGAATTGGCCATGGTTTTTATCAACCATTTTCAATTACCTATGAGATACAATGTTGACACCAAATTGTTTTCCAACTTTGAGAAAACAAAGGCTGATCATATCTCAGATCACATCTGGGAATGGCGACGTCGGAAGAGTTTGATAAAAGTATCAGTCCCACCAGCTTTCCTGTTGGAGTGATTCATTAAGTCTTTGGTACCTCAATTATCCAAAGAGGTAGCAACGTTGGGAGTGTTTTCCAAGGAAGAGGCGATATTGAGAGCTCAACAACTTGAACTAATATACTCCCAGTCTGGTTTACTTTACGAATTTTTTCCATATGGGCCACGGTCTATTCTTGACAAGACCAGACACAAGTCTGGACCACATGCCAATGGTATTGTTGGTTCAGCACAAACCAAACCTGTTGATTAGCTATCAAATCAATTGCAACAATTTTTGATACAGTAGACAGCGTCCAACCAGACCCATGGTTTGGCTTCTCCCCCTACTCAAACGTTGGATGTACACAGTGTGCAATCGATGAACCATAAGGGCACTCAACATCTTGATGGAAAGAAGAAACAACAAAAGAAGGGTAAGGGGGATAAGAAACCCACCAACTATATTGTTGGGGGCAACACAAAAAATAAGAAGTTGAAGTATCTGTGTAACCTTTGCACGAAAGACCATCCGACTCACCTGTGCCCTCGGCTTGGAGAGGCCCAAACGTTTTTGGCGCAACAACAACCTGTTGTGTTAACAAACCCATTTCCACATGGGAAAAATTTAATTCAAGCCTCTTTAAATGCGGATGGGGGCAGTCAGGGACCCCCTTCGTTTTCTAGTAATCCCTTGACCTCGAATGTTTATATGTTGAAAGACGATGATCATATAGAAACTAGGGCACACGATTACTAAATCCCAAGCACTTATGAGAAGGGTAAAGAAGCTGAAAACCCATATGTTCCTCTCCAGATTGAGAAGACGTTGGGTGAAACAATGACACGCATCCTGAAAGGTGTGTTCAAGAAAGCTTCCCACAATCCAAACGCAGGGGCAGCCCATAACTACTATGTGGTGGAGGATTTTTCACAAACCCCTTGTGCAATGTCTTCTTTGGAGGTCCTCCAGAGATGACCTTCCCAGAGAAAGGCTCTGTTAGCTGCCTTAGATTCCACTGAGACCTGCAATCTTGGAATGATCATGCTTGGTACGACCAACTTAAAACCTCGTCTCCTCTACCACGTGGTGTTTCAGATAGTAGTGGCTTACACCACAAAAACTTTTACCGGGAACATTTTCCGCATAGTGGTTGATGAGGGCATCTCAACATGCATGATGTTGTTGGCATGTTAGAAGGCCATTGGCCAACCCGTTTTGTCTCCTTCACCTAATATTCTTACCACTTTCGACGGTCGTTCATTCCGACCACATGGAATCATCCCTTATTTCCAATGCAATTAGGAGGGAAGACCGTGTGTGTCAAAGTTGAAGTGGTCGATGCGCCTCTCGACTAGAATCTATTTTTAGGAAGTAGTTGGACCTATGCTATGCATGCAATTGCCATGAAAGTCTTCTGGGTCTTGTTGTTTCCACATGAGGGTCGGATCGTGTCCATTGATCAGTTGTCCTTCTCTCGTCCTGACCCTTCATTGGGGGCATCCATGGTCTCGATGATTGATAACCCTCAGCCCGACGTCGTAAATGTAGGGGTTGGTTTGTGCCCACCATTGATGGGTACTTTCGATTACCTTCCTCCAACTGGCGATGTCAAGTATATATCGGCTGTCCCTGACCAGCCTAGGAACCAAATTTTTCAAGTGTCGTCATTTTGTATGACTTACTTTAATGATCTATGGACTCTTCCTTCCCCATCATCCATGATGGAAGAGACAGTGCACCATGGCACGACCATGCCCTTGTCCACGACAAAAGTTGCATACTCTATAGTCCAGTAAGCTTCCACCAACCCTAATCTGACTCCCACATAGGAGTTAGATACGGTTCTCGAGCCTATTTGGGCTCAAGGTTCCCTCCCTGATATTGATTCTTTAGACTTAGTCTTTCCCTCAGAAGAGGTGATTATTGAGGCAATGACTGGTGTGGAAAAACCCTGGGATAATATCCATCACAGATATTATTTCCTCTCAGAGTTAAGAAGAATTGAGGTAGGTGAATTCATGTTGACTATGACTGGTGATAGGTCTTGTCCTATCAATCATTTGGCTATGCATGCAGTTTACGCCGAAGGTAATAGGGAAACCATCGCTAAAACGATACCTATTGACATCTATAGAACCCTTGGCATCATGGAGAATATCTTCGTCAAAGACTATTTCTCCCTCGAGGAGATTTGAATCTACACGGATTTATTTAAAGAATTTTGCGACATTTTTTCCTGGTCTTATGAGGAAATGCCAGACATTGATCCAAGAATCGTCGAACACGAAATCACGACATATCCTGATGCTATGTCGGTCCGACAGAAGCTTTGTCTAGTTAATCCTAAGAAATCAACAATTATTAAGGCTGAAGTAGAGAAACTTCTCAAATCTGGTTTCATCTACCCCATTCAACTGACTCAATGGGTGTCAAATCTCGTTCCGGTCAACAAAAACCAGGGTACGATTCGCGTATGTATGGACTTTCGTGATTTGAACAAGGCCTATCCAAAGGATAATTTCCCCACCCCATTCATCGACCAGATCATCGATGAATGTGCAGGCTGTGAGGTTTTTTCTTTCATGGATGGTTTTTCGGGATACAATCAGATATAGATTAAGCCTGAAGACCAACATAAAACAACTTTTATTTGTACATGGGGTACATTTTCTTATCGGAAGATGCCTTTTGGCCTGAAGAATGCTGGAGCCACTTTTCAGCGGGCCATGTCTTTTTCTTTCCACGATATCAAACACATAGTCGAGACTTATCTCGATGATTTAGCATCACGATCTCGTAAGAGAGATGATCATCCCACGCACCTCCGACTTGTCTTTGAGAAATGTCACTACTACCGGATTCGCTTGAATCCAAACAAATGCATCTTTTTTATGATGTCGGGTCGTCTTCTAGGTTTCATAGTTTCAACAACAGGGATCATGGTCGATCCTCTAAAGGTTGAGGCGATAGTTCAGTTGCCTCCCCCGTGCCCAATCCCTCAGCTTCAAAGTTTACAGAGAAAAATGAAATTTTTACGACGTTTCATCGCAAACTATGTCGAGATCACAAAAGGGTTCATGTGTTTATTGAAGAAGGACGTTCCTTTCCATTGGGATGAAGCTGCTCAACACTCCTTCGAACCATTTAAATGCACCCTCACGTATTCCCCTCTACTTCAACCACCCAATTATAATAAATATTTCTTATTCTACTTGGTTGCTACAGAATTGACCATCAGTATGGTCTTGGTTCAAGAGGACAGTTTTATTGAAGAACACGTGATTTACTACATGAGTCAAGGCCTGGTTGGACTGAAACTCAACTAATCCCATGTTGAAAAAATTGCGTTGGCAACAATTCATGTTGTCCAACGGTTCCTTCATTACATCATGTTTCGCAAGACCACCGTCATTGCCATTGTGAATCTATTCCAAAATTTGTTGACACGATGTGTAATCGGTGGAAAGATCAGTAGATGGATAGTTATCCTTTAGGAAATTGACTTGGATTTTGTTTCGTCGAAATCCAAAAAGTCATTGGTCTTTGCAGAAATCATCTCAGAATTCCCGATCGAGTCAGATGATGTTATACCCGAAGAGTTTCCTATTAAAGGAGATATGTTTTTGATCGCATCTTCGGACCCCTGGTATGGAGATATACTAGTCTATCTCTAGACTTTGAAGTGCCCCACCTCTACTTCTCATGATGAGCATCGACGTATACGCCAAAACTATCTTATTCTCGAAGACACTTTGTATTGTCGAGGTATAGATTGCATCCTTCATCGGTGTCTCACTCATGAAGAAGCAGAACTCATGTTTAACGATTTCCACACTGGAGCATGTGGTGGTCATTTTTCTGGGTTGGAAACAACCCAAAAGATTCTACAAGCAGGTTACTTTTGGCGAACATTGATCAAAGATTGTGTTGAATTGGTCAAGACGTGCAACCCGTGTCAACACTTCTCTTGGAAGATGAGGGCACACCATGCTCCTATGTTTCCCGTCATTACAGTTGGTCCGTTCACCAAGTGGGGGATTGATTACACTACTTGTAACCCCCCTTCATCCAGGGGGCACCGTTATATCATCGTAGTAGTAAACTACTTCACAAAGTGGGTCGAGCCTATGCCAACATTCAAAGATGATGGCGAGACAACATCTCTCTTTTTGTTTAACCAGATAATAGCAAGGTTTGACGTCCCGAGGGAGATTGTCACTGACCATGACAGTCACTTTTAGAATAAAATTATGTATGAGTTGTTATCACTCCAAGAAAGTCCTTAGGGTTGTAGACTACAGATGCTTGGTAACTTAAAAATAATGTGTAGGTTTTCTTGGAACAATGGTATCAATTAAATGATTAAAGTAACAGAGAACTCATCATACATCAAATGAAACAGTTCTTTCAGAAAACAATAATCAGATCAAGTAATTTTAAAGGAGAGGATGAAGAACACTAATCTTGATTTCCAAATACAGTTGGGTGTAGGGCTTAATACAAGATAGAAATAAATACTTCACTTCAAGTCTATGAGCTCAATAAAGAGATGACAATCTTTATAAGCTAAGATAAACTGAAATAAAGTACAGAAAAGGAAGCATGAATATTTCTGATATTGAAAACGAAAGGAGACTGAAATTGTATTATGCAATAAGAGTCTATACAGTAGCACAAAATGTATTCCTAGTTTGAACCCTTGTCTCTTAGAAAAGATAGGAATTTATATCCTTTTACAATCAGTTTTTAAGACCCTGAAAACTTCGATCTGTATCTAAAAATAGAAAATCAAATTAAATAAGGCAATCGGCAACAAAGACTAGTTGCTAGCATTCGAACTGTCTTCTATATCAAAATTTGACATCTGTACTTCATCAAATTCTGGAATCTATTGTGTCATGAAAAAGGTAAAGGCACATGTCTTATGTAGCTGGATTTCTTCAATCAATCATAGTCAAAACTTTAGGAGACCAATTTAGCATTTGGTTTTCAAAATCTCCACGAATCTATGATGCTGAGTATTTTCTGACTAAGTGGTTAATCCTTTGATGCTCTGGAACTTCTTTAAATACTTTGAAATTCTCCCTGCTCCATCTTTAGCTTTCAAAAATTCTTTTTGTGCTTTCACCAGCTAACCTGCCTTATGATTCGCTGGTTAGCTGGTGAAAGCTCTGCCTTTCACCAGCTAACTAGTTGTGAATTTACCCTTTGCACTGGTGAAAGCTCTGTTTCATCCAAAAAGAAACTTTCACCTCCAAAAATGTTGTTTTATCAAAACTTAGCGTGTCTCTGCTTTATCTCCTTGCATATTCATAACAACTTGGGCTAGCACTTGCAGATCTGGGTGTTACTTCTATTTCTGCTTCAATTTTCTGATCTTCCTCTTAAGGCGTTTTGCTAACCACCATAGACTGTTATAATCTTTGGTGATTTTCTTATTTCTCTTTTTGTACTTGACAGTTTCACGAGCCAACTTCTCAAATGTTGCATTTGTCTCTGCAAAATTATCAGACATAGTTTTGTATCTCTCCTTGATTACTCTTTCTAAAACCTCCTGTTGAGCAATCACTTCTTTTAGTTGTTTAATTTTCTGTGATTTATTTGACCTTTTGCTCTTTGATGTTTCACCTTCATCAGTGGGAGTAAACGTCTCACAATCGTGTGAAAATTCCATGGAGCGTTCAAGGATTTTAATGGCTGGACTTTCATCTTCTTGCTCTGGCTCTGTTTCTGAGTCTGTATATGGTAGATTTAAAATATTTGTTTTCTTTTCTATAGGCTGCTCTGAAGTGGTTTCAAAATCTAACTTTTCTTTGACCTGTGAGACTTTATGCCAGAAATCCTATCTTCCGGTTGTCTTGGAAGAGTTCTCCTCTTCCTCGAGCTACTCTGAGGAGTGAATTGCCTTTTTCCAGCTCTCTTCTATTCATTCATGGGCTGAGTTTGGGTTTCAAAGCCTTCCCAAAAAAGAACATGTTGCCAAGTCCTTCCTCTTTGTCTTAGTTCCTCCAGGATTATCTATTTGATTAGGCCGAAATGACAAAGAGTGTTTTTCATACTTAAAGGTTCAGCCCTAATCTTTTTACAGACTTTAGTTAGGCTTTTATGCAAGAAGAAAGGTAAATTTAGGAGAGTTTTCCCTGTAAAATGGTCTAAGAGCTTGAAATGGTAGAGCATCAGCTTGTCATACCTTCCTTCTGAGGTTACATAGAGTTGGATGCCCTTGAACAAGTCCTGCCATTCATCCTCCAAATGAGAAACTGACATGCTTTTCTTCCATGCAACATTTCTGAATTCTTCCTTAAGATATGCCTTGAAATTGAGATTCTTGGTTGCTGTCGTTTTGAACCAACTCTGGCCTAATCTAGGTAAGTTGGTTGCTGTAGAAATGGTGACTTCATCAAATATGATTTCTAAAGACCTGACATAGGCTTTATTTCCATCATATGATTTAGCAAACACTTCAGCTGTTGTCTGGTGGTAGCAATTCTGTAACTTCTCCACATATCCCATGCCACCTGCATCTGAGAAGCGTTTTTGTACCTCTGGATGTGCTTGTAAAAAGGACATACTGTCTAATTCTTTCCTTAACAATGAACCACTTCGTCTCCTTGCCTTATGCAACTCGAACCCCAGACAATTTTGCAAACAAAATCACTGTAATTTACTATTTGAGCCAAGGTTTGGCGCGGGTGAAAACTCTCAGCGTTGTCTTTAAAAAATGAAACCATAACATATGCCTGTGGATGATGCGTGTTGGGGATATGAAGTGTCGATTTGATGTCACCAGCTGAGTAGTACCGCTCCTTTACCTGTGATGATGGATTTGAATTTGTCATCTCCAGCGCCATTATCTCATGAAGCATGCATTCCCGAACACGATTCGCTTTGATATTCGATTTAGATGTGAAAATAGAATCTTCATCATTATCCGCTTTCACCAACACCTTATAATGATTACATGACGTGTGTTGAGCATGTCATCCTTTGATTTTTGAAAACGTGGAGGAAACACATGTGTTTTTCACTTTCACTAGCTAATGGTCTGCGGGAAAGTACTCCTTAACTGGTTAAAATCGCCGCTTTCACCAGCTAGTCCTCAAACTTGAAACAAATGTTAGCTGTTGAAAGACTTTTCATGAAATTTTAAAGAAAATACCTTTATGGATCGAGTTATTTCTAAGATATGAATTAAAAACCTAAGTTTTTCCACTAGAAGAACTTAAAACAAATTGGAGAAAACTACCAATAACCATGCTATCAATCCCAAAATGAAACCATAGTGACTGATTCATTTTGGGAGCTAACATTTGGCTCCAACTGGGATGGACACCTCCCTATGAGGTGACCAAGAACCTAGCTAGACTCAGTAGCCTTTATTACAAATTTAAAAAATTGAAAAATAGTTTTTCTTAGTACCATTGGTCATGGAGTTATTCAAGCGATAAAAACAAAGAAAACATAACTGAAAAGAATATGTACAAGCAAAGCAGGTCTTTAAGAAAAGCCTTATGAAAAATAGGTCTTTAGAAAACGCCTGTTTAATGAGCCACCAACTACTTCCTCGCCTGCGAGATTTTGGAGAACAAAGGTATTGTTCTGCTGAACTGTTGTTATGACAAAAGGACCTGTCCAAAGAGCATCAAATTTGTCGTGTTTCCCCTTCTCATGCCTTGCTGCATCCCATTTTAAGACTAGTTCCCCTGTTTTGAAAATATTTGGTTTGACTTTCTTGTCGAAGATCTCCTTCATTTTTCCTTGGTGTAATTCTATCTTTTCCAAAAGCTACTCTCTATCTTTCTACAACTCTACCAAATTATGGATTCTCTGAGTTAAATCACTTGGTTCAAAATCAGTTTCTTGTAAAAAATTTGCAACTGGCAGTGCAAGTTGAACAGGAAATATGGCTTTAGTACCATATACCAAATTGAAAGGAGATGTACCAATTAACTTTTTACCTTTAACCCTGTCAGCCCACAAAGCGAATTTCAGCTTGGAATCCCAACCTCTAGTATTTTGTTCAAGAAGCTTCTTTATAATTCTGACTAAACTCTTATTTGATGACTCAGCTAAGCCATTTCCTTGTGGATAGTAAGCAATGGAATGTACTAGATGAATTCCCAGCTCTTCACATAATTTTACCAAGTGCTTATCTTTGAATGAAACAACGTTATCAGTGACTATTCTCTTAGGGCAACCAAATCTGGCGAATATGTTTTCTTGTAGAAAATTTATGATGACAATATGATTGGCATTCCTGGTAGGAATAGCCTCAATCCACTTTGTAAAATAATAGGTGGCAACAAGGATCCACATGTGCTGACTACTAGAAGGCGGGTGAATCTCACCTATGAAATCCAGACCCCATTGCTAGAAGGGACATGTGACCACTATAGGTCAGAGGGGAAGAGAATTCAGCTGTTGTTTGCCTTCAAATCTTTGGCACTTGTCACATGTTCTCACAAACTCACACACATATGAAAATAAGGATGGCCAATAATAACCAGATCTTAAGATTTTATGTGAGGTGGTCTTCCAATAGTGATGTCCTCTGCATTCACTATTATGGAACTCAATCATGACCTTAGCTGCTTCTTCTNTGATGCAGAAATTCATGGCTTTGAGCTTCAAGGCCCTTCCTTGTGTTTTTGTCAAATCTGAAGGGACTGATAAAGTTTGCAGAAAATGAATGATGTGACTGTACCATTTTTAATTAGCTAGGTGATATGATACCTGCATTTCCTCACTTCTTTTATCCTCTGAACACTGAACATTATCTGCATTAACACTTACCAAATTTATTTCGAGCAGTTTACAATTTTCTTCTACCAGAAGTTTGGCAAGGCCATGACCTTTCACAAGTTTTGCCGGTTTAATTTCAACATCAAATTCAATTAACTTTTCTATCCACTTACTCCTTTTTCCATCTATGTCATGTTTTATAAGCACATCATTAACTGAACTGGAGGGTACATAAGCTATTACCTTGGCTTGAAGGATGTAAACTATGAAAGATTTTAATGACTTGATAAGTGCAAATGCTTATTTCTCCAATAATTCATACTTTACCTCTACATCCCTCAAGACTTTACTGAAGAAGGCAACTGGTTGCTCCTGATCATCAACATTTTTCTGCAAGAGGACTGTTGCAATTGTATCTTTTGAAGCAAATGAAAAGATATAAAACTCCTTGATGAAATCGGGGCTGATCAAAACAGGGGCTATCGTAATGGCTTCCTTGATAGCATTGAATGAGTGTTTGGCTTCTTCAGTCCATTTTGCCTCAGATTTCTTTCTTAACATAGTAGTAATATGATTTGTGAGTTCTGCAAATTTTACTATAAACCTCTTGATAAAGTTTATAGTCCCAAGGAAAGACTGAATGTCCTTCTTTGATCTAGGAAGAGACAGATTTTTAATTGCTTCTACTCTTTTTGGGTCGATTTTCACCCCATCAGCTAAAACAATATGTCCAAGTAATTTCCCTTCCTTAAGTGCGAAATTTGATTTTTTTGGATTAAGAGAAATGACATACCTTCGACATTTTAGGAATGTCTTTTTTAAGTGCTGCAAATGAAGTTCATGGATGCTCAAAAAAATAGTGATATTGTCAAGATATATCAGGACAAATTTATCTTTCTCGCCAACAAAAGCAATGCCCATCGCCCTTTGGAATGTTGCTCCTGCATTCATCAATCAAAAGGTCATATTTTCATACATAAACGTACCCCATGGAGTAGTAAAAGCAATCTTTTCTTTATTGTCCAGATGAACAACAATCTGGTTGTATCCAGAAAACCCATCAATAAAAGACATCACCTTTTATCCTGACACCTTCTGCGAAATATGTTCCATTTTGGGTAGAGGGTAGTTGTCCTTCCTAGAGAACTTATTCAAATTTCTGAAGTCGACGCAGAGTATGATCTCTCCATTCTTCTTCCTGACCGGTACAATATTTTCAATCCATTCTTAATACCTGAGAGGTATAATGATGCAGGCATCCAATAGTTTTTTGATTTCCCTTTCCATTGTAGGTAGCAACAAAGGATTAAAAGATCTAAGTTTCTTCCTAAATGGTTTGGTATCTTTGTTTAAGGGAATCTTATGCTGAATTACCTCTATGTCGAAAGTCTTCAAGTCATCATATTGCCAAGCAAAGATGTCAGCAAACTCCTTTAGCAATTCTCCATAATAAGCCTTTTTTTTTCAGTCAAATGTGAAGCTAAGTTGACATATTTAGGATCCTGTTCACTGGCTACATTATACTGCAAAACTTTTGAATCTTTTTCCCCATTTTCCAATTTGAAAGCCACGTCATTATTATCAAAAAGACTTTCCAAAGGGACCAAACCTTTAGGAATTCTATTGGTAGACAACTGGACTATTTTATCTGCTGCGATTTTGCTTCTGAATTTTGGTTTCTCAATTTCCTCATCATGTTCATTCTCATGATCAATTTGCAAATCTGCAAACTCATCTATCACTGCAAGAAATCTAGCGAGTTCAACATCGTCTTTGAAAACCTTCCAAAAATTTACATTTTCAGGGAGGGATGGCCTATATTTAACTTGAATTTCGTAATTCAATTTATGAGCCAGAGGAGGTATGAAAGCACAAGATGAAACAACTAATGAATCAGCCAATTCATTCATTGCTCTGGGTACATATGAAATTTTAAAATCTGCAAAAGTGTGAATTGCCCTCAAAACTTCATCTCTATATGCTTTCAGCCTGACATGTTTTGCTTGAAAGGACTTATTCACCTATTGAATGATTAAATCTGCATCTTCAAATACCTGCAATCTTTTAATCTCCATCTCTTTGGCTGCATTTAACCCCAGAAGTAGTGCCTCATACTCAACAATATTATTAGTCACTTTAAAATCAAGTTTAAAGGACAAATGAGAAGTTTGCTTAGAAGGGGAAATCAATACCACCCCTGCTCTTGTTGATTCTTTGGTACAAGCACCATAAAAGAACATGGTCCAAAGATCATCCTCTGCTACTTCTGTGGACTGAACTGCGGGCTTCTGAGCAGCAATGCATCTGGTAATGAATCATCAATTTGCAAAATACAAGATCCCATACCTATGTCGACATAATAGATAGGATGATTGGATGGATTTTGTTTGTCACTGATTACATATGCCAACTGTGATTCCCTGTATAACCTTCTGTTTTCCCCTCCAAAAATAGGGATAGTAGCGTAAGAGAGATCCATTTGAAGAGTGCCACCTAGCCTCTTCATCCATGATCTTGATAACAGACATCCAAATTTAGGTGGAATATCTGCCACTACTATATCCATAACCATAGTCTTCATGGATGCTTGGGTTAAAGTTACAGCCAAGTCCTTGATCATTCCGAGACATTTGACTTTTCGAGAGTAAAAGAGAAAAGATCGTGGTAAGACTTGGTGATCTCTAGCCCAAGCTCATCCATGACCGCCTTTGGCATTAAATTGTGAGAAGCACCGGAGTCCAACAAATAGTTATGTAATGTTTTCTCATGAATATTTAGAGAGATGTAAAAGGGAGGACAACTTTCATATCTTTCTTCTATCATTTGGCCCAGAGTAATGGTTGGATTTTCATCATATATGTTGAGAATATCAGTGGAAGGGGATATAGATTTGGGATCTAGAGTTTTGAGGATATCCTTTTTGAACATTTCATTTTTCATTAACTCAACTAGAGGAATGGGAATTTTAATTTTATGTATTTCAGCCTCAAAATTGAACGAATATGGGACTTTATCAGATACCTTTACCTCTTTTAAAGGATCTTTCTGATTGCTTTGTTGTTCAACAGGGGCCTGAATTTCTGGAGTTTGATGCTTAACAGGGGCAGCAATCTTCTTGGGAGGAGCTGATGCTTTCGCTTTTGAGGGATTTGTTTATTGATTCTTTGATGTCTGATCTTTTTACTTAGTAGGGGTTGTGCTCTTTTCGGGAGAGGCTGGTGCGTTCTGTTGGGTAGTATCAGACTTAGATCAAATATTGTATCTATTCTTATCTTCTGTCGTGAAAATGCCATCGTCAATAGGATTATCCTATGTCTGTTCAGTCATCAATGCTTCTTCATAGTCGTGTTGTGTCAGATAAGATTTCCCTATCTCTTCTCCAACATAATGAATATTATCTTCTCCATCTTCTTGATAATCACTTGCATCTTCATCCATCACAACATTCTAAAGAGGGGCCTTTATTCTTTGATCTTCAGTAGGATTCTTTTCTCTTTGCAAAATCTGTGTTGGATGATTATTTCTTCTGAAGTTGTTAGGATTTTGATTTGGGTTCCTTCCTGCATAATCATAACTGCCTCTTCCCTTCACAGGCTTCTTATTTTCAATATTGAGCTCAGATATCTCAGAGGTTAGAGACTCTAGCATCTTAGCCATTTTATCAAACTTTGGGTCAGCACTTGATGAAGAAGAAGCTTCATTCCTTGGCCTTCTCCTATCAGAATTTCCCTTTAGCTTTTGAGAGGCTAAAATATTTGATTCCACCTCAAGGGAAGCATCTTGCATCAGAGACAGTGTTGGTGACCTCCTTTCTCTCAACAATAAACATAAATCTGAGTCGAAAGCATCAAAATATGTGATTTTGGTAGAAGCATCTAAAGGTTTTATCTCTGCTGGTATTTTACTGTACATTTGGTTAAACCTTTTAGTGAAATCAGAGACTGACTCACTATTTTGTTTCCTTAGATTACCAAATTCTGTGATATAGTAAACAAAATCTCTTCTATCACCCCAGTGTTTCAATAAGGTCTCATCCAATTGCTCGATTCCCGGTATGGAACCAGCAGGGAGTTATTTGAACCATTTCCTAGCATGTCCATCTAAGATTTGGACAAAAACTCGTGTCCAAACATCTTCCTCTTCAATATTAAGTTTTTTAGCATAACTGTAGAAAGCCTCAATATGTTCTTCAGCAGACACATCGCCTTCACCTGTGAATTTGGGCATATACTTCTGATAGTCTCCTGTTGATCTAAAAATGAAGAAGACTTGTAAACTTGGAAATATTTGCAAGTAAAGTTTATGTGTTAAAAGAAAATGGATCAACTTTGCAACACATCATTAATAGAATTTACTCATTTAAGACGCAAATAAACAACAACATAATCAATGAACATAAACACATAACACAACAAATGATAAAGGAGTTCACCCCTCTCTTGGGATACATCTCCTGGTCCAACTTCCAATGGATCATTATTATTATTTGCTCAAAGTACTCAAAAACGTGCTTTACAATGCTCAAAATGACCAAAAGACTGCTCCAATGGCTTCATAGCGTGCAAAAACTCCTAGATGTGGTTTTTTGGCACCTCGTTTGGCCAAAAAATGAAGAACATAGGCTTCCTGGAAGTCTCCTCTTCAAGCTTGTTGTCTCTGCATCTACAAATTGCACCCTTGTTCATTCAACCTAGCACACACGCTATTTAAAGCGTAAAAACCCGACACCGAACGCAACCACGGCAATGGTGCGAACTACAGGACGGTTATGGGAACGCCAGCCCCTAACTGCCAAGCTCGTGGGCACATGGATCCATGTGACCCCACGCAAATATAAAAAGGGCTAAGTTTAAATCATAACTTCCCTGCGCGCTCCATGACAAGGTCACATGCCATAGGTCATGTGAACGGAGGCTTAAACGTAAACCCTATGCATTTGAACTGTGGTTATGTGTTAACCCTGGGACTGGGCTCCGTTTATAATACAACTCCCATGCATATGTTATGGTTATGGTCACATGTTAACACAACAGAACCACGGGTCGGGGCTAAGCCCCGACCCAACCCCCCACCATAACAAACATTACTTTAATTCAAATACATTCAAACGCATATAGTTAACAACGAACAATGCGTAGCCCATTGGCAGGGAGGACTTTACAAAGTCTTTGACCGGTGGGGGAGGTCCGGGGTACGAATCCCACGAACTCCATATAATTTTGAACCAATATAATGATGCCACATGGCGGCCCATGATTGGGCCATGTGGCATCCAACCACAAACCAAAAACTGCCACATGTCGAAACATCATTCACCCAACTGTCAGCCAATCAAAAATTGCCACATAACCTCTTCCACGTCAGCGTACGGACTCTGCCACGTCAGTCTGTACGGACTGTACGGACTGCACAGTTAGCGTCCCTTTTTTTTGCCTGTTTGACGATTCGAACAAATCGCAATATCTCTCGCTCCCGAAATTCGTTTGAACCCGAACGAGTTGCGTTGGGTTCATAACGATGAGGCCTACGCTCTCGTTCGATTTGAAGTGATTCTCAACACTTTGAATTTTTGAGCAAAATTTGATCCCCTGATCACACCTCCCCATTGGGAAGCTTTTGGACCTCCAAAACACTATTTTCAGTCTATTTGAAGATGAGGGTATAGTTCCCTCACCCTTCCACCCTCAATCCACTTGGCTTTGCTTGGATTTGTACCTTTAAGACCAACTCGAAGATACTCCACATTTCCTC
>SNQJ01S0020124.1:54742-84310 GCA_010110895.2 Picea sitchensis | reverse complement strand
CCTGGGTTGATAATTTATGTTTCACTTGGTTGTTTGAAATTAATTAAGCAATTATAGTGACCAACACACGTCAGCCTGTACGGACTGTATGGACTGCACAATCAGCATCCCTTTTTTTTGCCTATTTGACGATTCGAACAGATCGCAATATCTCTCGCTCCTGATGTCTGTTTGAGCCCGAATGAGTTGCGTTGGGTTCATAACGATGAGGCCTACGCTCTCGTTTGATTTGAAGTGATTCTGAGCACTTTGAATTTTTGAGCAAAATTTGATCCCCTGATCCCCTGTTGGCATAGCTGATACTAGGTTTGGCAATATGAGTGGTGCATACCTAGCATCTAAGATTTGTTTCATCTTAGTCAAAGGAGGTGGTGCAACCATAATGATCAGGGGTGAGAAAGGTGATAGTTTCTTTTTTGAATCTTCAACACTGGGGGAATGTGAAGGAGGTAAACCTTCTGGTGGGAAAGAGGTCTGATATGAGGCTCTGTAAAAATTTGCAAGATGTCCATCTAAGTTTTCTTCACCTTTAGCAGACATCTCTTGGAGAAGATGTTCAACAACAAGGAGGCTAGTATAAATGTTTAAATGATCTTCTTTTTGCTGTGAATGAAAAGACTCAAGAGAAGAAGAACTATAATTTCTTTCTAAAGTCTTGGATGCTTTTTCATTCAAATTTGAATCTGTCAATTTATCATCATTGCTATTTTCTTGTTGATACAAAGAAATTTGTTCTTCTACAGTGTTCATAGCTGTTTTTTCATCAGTACTCTTTGAAAAGAATTCAAATTTTTCTATAGTAGATTTTCCAGAACTAAAAAGAGGATTACCTTTTGTCTCTGATTTTGAGGCTTGACCTTGAATTGTCTTTCCTTTCCTGAGAATTAGTTCTGGATTGGACACTAGTGTGATAGGTGATTCTTGAGGATTCACCCTAGTATTGATCCTCTTAGGAGCCAGGATGAACTTGTGGAGTCGCCAGATAGATAATTACAACCAATTAAAATGTCTAATCTTTGTCTATCATCAAAGATCAGCTATGTGTCGTATCCCAGGAAAGTAGAACTTAAATTTCGTTTCCCCGGCAACGACGCCAATTTGTTATCACTCCAAGAAACTCCTCAGGGTTGTAGACTAAGGATGCTTGGTAACTTAAAAATAATGTGTAGGTTTGCTTGGAACAATGGGATCACTTCAATGATTAAAGTAACAGATAACTCATCATACATCAAATGAAACAGTGCTTTCAGAAAACAATAATCAGATCAAGTAATTTTAAAGGAGAGGATGAAGAACACTAATCTTGATTGCCAAATACAACTGGGTGTAGGGCTTAGTACAAGATAGAAAGAAATCATTCACTTCAAGTCTATGAGTTGAATAAAGAGATGACAGTCTTTATAAGCTAAGATAAACTGAAATAAAGTACCGAAAAGGAAGCATGAATATTTCTGATATATAAAACGAAAGGAGACTGAAATTTTATTATGAAATAAGAGTCTATACAGTAGCACAAAATTTATTCCCAATTTGAACCCTTGTCTCTTAGAAAAGATAGGCATTTATGGCCTTTTACAATCAGATTTTAAGATTCTGAAAACTTGGATATGTATCTAAAAATAGAAAATCAAATTAACTAAGACAATCGGCAACAAAAAATAGTTGCTAGCATTCGAACTGTCTTCTATATCAAAATTTGACATCTGTACTTCATCAGCTTCTAGAATCTATTGTGTCATGAAAAAGGTAAAGGCACCTGTCTTATGTAGCTGGATTTCTTCAATCACTCATAGTCGAAACTTTAGGAGACCAATTTAGCATTTGGTTTTCAAAATCTCCACGAATCTCTGATGCTGAGTATTTTCTGACTAAGTGGTTATTCCTTTGATGAGCTGGAACTTCTTTAAATACTTTGAAAATTGCCCTGCTCCATCTTTAGCTTTCAAAAATTCTTTTTGTTCTTTCACCAGCAAACTTGCCTTATGATTCGCTGGTTAGCTAGTGAAATCTCTGCCTTTCACCACCTAACTGGTTGTGAATTTAGCCTTTGCACTGGTGAAAGCTCTGTTTCGGCCAAAAAGAAACTTTCACCTCCAAAAATGGTGTTTTATCAAAACTTACCATGTCTCTGCTTTATCTCCTTGCATATTCACAACAACTTGGACTAGTACTTGCAGATCTGGGTGTGACTTCTGTTTCTGCTTCAATTTTCTGATCTTCCTCTTAAGGCGTTTTGCTAACCACCGTAGACTGTTATAATATTTGGTGATTTCCTTCTTTCTCTTTTTTTCCTTGACACTTTCACGAGACAACTTCTCAAATGCTGCATTTGTCTCTGCGAAATTATCAGACATTGTTTTGTATCTCTCCTTGATTACTCTTTCTAAAACCTCCTGTTGAGCAATCACTTCTTTTAGTTGTTTAATTTTCTATGATTTCTTTGACCTTTTTCTCTTTGATGTTTCACCTTCATCAGTGGGAGTAAAAGTCTCACAATCCTGTGCAAATTCCATGGAGCGTTCAGGGCTTTTAATGACTGGACTTTCATCTTCTTTGTCTGGCTCTATTTCTGAGTCTGTATATGGTAGATTTAAAATATTTGTTTTCTTTTCTGTAGGCTGCTCTGAAGTGGTTTCAAAATATAACTTTTTCTTTGACCTGTGAGACTTTATGCTAGAAATCCTATCTTCTGTTGGTCCTGGAAGAGTTCTCCTCTTCCTCGAGCTTCTTTGAGGAGTTAATTTCCTTTTTCCATCTCTCTTCTGCTCATTCATGGGCTGAGTTTGGGTTTCAAAGCCTTCCCAAAAAAGAAAATGTTGCCAAGTCCTTCCTCTTTGTCTTAGTTCCTCCAGGATTATCAATTTGATTAGGCTGAAATGACAAAGAGTGTTTTTCATACTTAAAGGTTCAGCCCTAATATTTTTACAAGCTTTAGTTAGGCTTTTATGCAAGAAGAAAGGTAAATTTAGGAGAGTTTTCCCTGTAAAATGGTCTAAGAGCTTGAAATGGTATAGAATCAACTTGTCATACCTGCCTTCTGAGGTTACATAGAGTTGGATTCCCTTGAACAAGTCCTGCCATTCATCCTCCAAATGAGAAACTGGCATGCTTTTCTTCCATGCAACATTTCTGAATTCTTCCTTAAGATATTCTCTGAAATTGAGATTCTTGGTTGCTGTCGTTTTGAACCAACTCTGGCCTGATCTAGGTAAGCTGGTTGTTGTAGAAATGGAAACTTCATAAACTATGATTTCTAAAGACCGAACACATGCTTTATTTCCATCATATGATTTAGCAAACACTTCAGTTGTTGTCTTGTGGCATCCTTTCTGTATCTTCTCCACATATCCCATGCACCCTGCGTCTGAGAAGCGTTTTTGTACCTCTGGATGTGCTTGTAAAAAGGACAGACTGTCTAATTCTTTCCTTAACATTGAACCACTTCCTTTCCTTGCCATCTGCAACTCGAAACCCAGACAATTTTGCAAACAAAATCACTGTAATTTGTTGTTTGAGCCAAGGTTTGGCGCTGGTGAAAACTCTCGGCGTTGTCTTTCAAAAATGAAACCATAACATATGCCTGTGGATGATGCGTGTTGGGGATATGAAGTGTCGATTTGATGTCACTAGCTGAGTAATACCACTCCTTTACCTTTGATGATGGATTTGAATTCGTCATCTCCAACGCCATTATCTTGTGAAGCATGTATTCCCGAACACGATCCGCTTTGATATCTAATTTAGAGGTGCAAACAGAATCTTCATCATTATCCACTTTCACCAGTTCCTTATAATGATTACATGACGTGTGTTGATCATGTCATCCTTTGATTTTTGAAAACGTGAAGGGAACACACATGTTCTGCACTTTCACTAGCTAACGGTCTACGGGAAAGTACTCCTTAACTGTTGAAAATCGCCGCTTTCACCAGCTAATCCTCAAACTGGAAACAAACGTTAGCTGTTGAAAGAATTTTCATGAAATTTTATAGAAAAGACCTTTATGGATCGAGTTATTTCTAAGATATGAATTAAAAACCTAAGTTTTGCCACTAGAAGAACTTAAAACAAATTGGAGAAAACTACCAATAACCATGCTATCAATCCCAAAATGAAACCATAGTGACTGATTCATTTTGGGAGCTAACATGAGTTAACGCCAAATCTTTGGTTGAGGAAAGAGAATTCATCACCCTACTACCGAAAAGCGAATGGTCAAGTGGAAGATGTGAATAAATCTCTGAAGACTATTCTACAACGAACGATCAATTCGGCCAAGTCAAATTGGCATTTGATGTTGTAATCGACAATATGGGCCTATCGAACGTCTGTAAAGACTGCAACCAGTTTATCACCTTTTCAACTCATTTACGGGCTAGAAGCAGTATTGCCTATAGAGTTCTAGATCCCGTCTCTAAAATGGGCAGTACAGTTATTGCCAGACACTTCATCGCTTGAAGAGCGTTTATTATATCTCGAGCAGATCGATGAGCAATGTCGAGATGTAGCCTTGGCTAATGAGGCTCACAAACAAAAATTCAAGTGTCAGTATGATCAGTCCATTCGTCCTCGTATTTTCTCCAAAGGCGACCTTGTCCTGGTCTACGACCAAGATAAGGATCCCCTGGGGGTAGGCAAGTTCAAACCCATGTGGTTCAAACCTTTCATTGTGAATGAGGTACTAAAGAAGGGTTCTTATCTTCAGGTATATTTTGAGGGAAATGCTTTGGCAGAGCCTAGAAATGGGCTCTACCCCAAGAAGTACTACTCGTAGGTGGTTCTCCTTGGGTGACTTCTTGTACATATGTATAGTTCTTATACAGTTAGTTTTTGTCCTTTTGTTTTATGGACGTGCCATTTTTGATGTCATATTTTTCACTATGGCATATGTCAAGTGAATCAGAGGTGTTCGTTGGGTTTGCGGACGACACTAGCCGACACACTCAGAGGCTTTCTTCCGCAACTTGGGTGATTTTCACATCTCAAGGCCAGTTGCTATCTTCTGGAGGTATCTATTTAGGTGACGCCACAAATAATGTTACCAAATACAACGCAGTGATAAAGTTTCTTCGTGAGGATCTCTCGCATGGTATCTCTCACTTCCAGGTCTACTTAGATGCACAACTAGTTCTTTCCTAGTTAAATGGGGTTTATTGCGTATATGATCCTACTCTACATCGATGATTCCTTAGAGTACGTCTCTTAGAAATAATCTTTGATTACATTATGTATATACATCTTCCTAGGATATTAAATCAAATTACAGATACTCTAGCTAATCATGTATTATATTGGCATACTTCACACATGTAAGAAAAATCACACACATACATATGCAAATACATTTGTAAATAAATGTAATCCATAAGACATAAAAAGATGTAAATACACATATATATATCAAAGTCTCAGAGTACATCAGTGGGCGTAAGCGCCTCAAAAATATGTCCAGTATATGTCACGGGGCTTATGCCCTCAAAAATATACAAAAAGTTCCCTCGGCACATAAGTGGTCCATCCAAGCTAAGGGCGAGGTCTTTTGGCCCTACCATAGTGAACCACGACATTTTCCAAACTCCGGAAGAGTTGGACCCAGGTTCGTGGCACCCCAACTACGTTAGGTTGCATCGATGGTGGGAGATCCTTGATCTATTCCATAGGGACTGCGCGAGTGAGCGTGGTGAGGTTTCGCTCCACCCATCTCAATACACTCTCAGCCTCTCCGACTGGAGGTCCCCCTACTGTTACTGCTAGTTTGGTGGCTTCTTCTGGTACTGCCTATAGTCACGGACACCGCCTGGTCCTCGAGAAGTCTGTTGGATGCACTGGTCCCACATCTGTACATAAAAAGATACATAGTTGTCAGATACTCTATTTCCCATAAAAGTGATATATATAAAATGAAATAAAAATTAAATAACAATTAAAAAAAAACATACCTATCTCTCCTCGTTATGCTCTAGGAGGTACGGGAATATCAGTATCCCTGGAGAATTTTATCCCAACATAGGGGTAGTCCTCTATATTCAGAATCTGTCAAGACCACCAGTTGAAATAAGTATCATCGAAAACCTCAATGGTCCTCCCTCACCCCTGTCCGAGCAAAAACGCCGCCTATCTGTACACTACTGGGAGAGAGGCCACGTGCCCCCATACTATCTCTCACGGACTGAGACAGGGTACCCTCTCAAAGAAAAAGGAACATAGAACAGTCCCGAACTCGAAGTTTTTTTTATTCCTCACACGATACTCTGTCAATTGTCTCTTCATGCAATCCAGCATGATTGTGCTCCAGTCAAACACTCGTGCATTTAAGAACTGTAACACACAATTCATGTGCACCCAGGAGGCTTGATGTAAGGCCGTAGATCCATTGATCCTCCGAATAAGTAAAACTATCACTTGCAGTGATAGGTTGGAAATCTTGTGGATCGGCACCTGAGAACCCACTTTATCTGTGCCAGCCTTGCAATGTAGCTCGATCAATTCGGATATGTTGTGAGGCCCAGGAGGAAAAGAATGAAGGTTGACTGGTTCCCCTCTCCTCGAGAGGTCAGTCAAAAAATAAATATCCTCATTCGTTGGAGTCAACAACTGTCCCACGAGCATAAATGCCTCAGCTTTAGGGTGTCAGTAATCTACCAAGGAATTCAGCAGCCTGGGTTGTGCCCTCATGAGTGGACACTGGAATAATTTCAACAACCCACATTGTGCCAATACGGCGACAGCAGCAGGGTCTTCTGCGACCAAAGAATCAAGATCCTCATGCTCCCTCTCTCTCCAATGGACGTACATCCTGCAAAATGACAAGTTCAAAGAGAGTTAAACTCTTGTTTCTCAAAAATTTTCCATGTGTTTCAGGGTGTATGCAAGATATATTGAGCATAGTCACGTATGCATGCAGGTAGGTTGTTTTCTGCTCGTGGGCATACGTGTGTTGTCCTTAGACAACCCACATACATGCATAGCTGCACCTTTTTAAGAGTGCATGCCCCCCCAAAAAAACTAAAATAAACAAAAAGGGAAGTATTGAATTGCAAGAGGGGTTGATTTATACTTTCTTGGTCTAAGCGGAAGTCCATTTCATCCACTGAAGCTTCCATAATCAACTCTTTTAGAAAAGGGGTGTTTTTGTCTTTTGGGTCAATTCTCAATTTGCAATGGTGATAATGAGCTCCTAAGCTTCTATTTATAGAATTGTTTGGCCCTTTTTGTCATTTTTTTTAACCCTTTTATCATTTTTTTTGGCTTGAAAATCATTTAACATGGTTCTTGAGTTTCACATTGGATGTTACGACACACTCCACTTTTGGTTTGGGAGACTTCTTGAGAGATGGGTAAATTTTGAAGGTCCTTTGGTAAAAAGTCGTTTTTCCAACCTTCTGCATTTAAGTTAGGATTCCACCTCCACTTTCTGCATCTCGTTGTCTTTTCCGCTTTGCCATAGGATCGATCCCATCAAATGATGACACGAAACCGTCATCATTGCTTTATAAGTGTCATTGTTTGGTGGTAGAGCCTACCTATACATGGATTCCTTAGGTATATCCTTTTTGCATTTGGTATCCATGCTATCCTCAAATGACTTTAGGCTCGGGAGTCCTTGTTAGTCATGTCCTGATTATGAGTTTGAGCCTCATTCGCATGATTCATTATCACTATTGACCTCACCCACAGGACTCCCAAACAAAAACGAGTCTTCTTTAAGCCCTTTTCAGACTCTATAAACATGAAAAAATTGTCGAGCGATCTTGTTGTCCTTCACGCTCGCCAAAATAAAACTTGAAGGCACGTCTATCCGGCGGTAGTTTACCCCTTTTCGGTCTGGATGGTCAATTGTACGAACAAAGGTATACTCTAGGAGCTTCAGTTCTCTAGAAGAGTATTCTCAGGTATAAGTTTAACCCTTTTTCGAGCCCGAGGGACAAAATTTACGTTAAAGGAATCCTCTATGGAGTCCATAGTTAATCTCTTTTCAGACTCCTTAAAATTGAAAAGATTGTCGAGTAACCTTTTTCTTTCATACTCGTTAATTGGTTCAAAAAAACAGCTACTGGCATGAGTTTACCCCTTTTTTCGGCCTGTAGATTAAGGAGGGAAAAGGTACACCTCGGGAGATTCATCTCCCCAGGAGAGTTCTCCTAAGCAAATTTCACTTTTTTGGGCTAGGGAGACTAAATCTATAAAAAGGCAGCGAGTCCATAGTTAAGCTATTTTCAGACTCCTTAAAATTGAAAATATTATCGAGTGATCTTGCCTTTGTCACACTCATTAAAATGGTTTTGAACATACATCTTTTCAATGATAGTTTACCCCTTTTTTGAACCGACTAGACTACCTTTGAAAACAGTACCCCAGTGGAGTCTTATTTTACACTTTTTCAGACTCTCTAAAAATGAAAAACCACCAAGCTTACCTTCTCTGGGCTCATTAAAATTACATCGAAGGATGTTATCATTATGTCTTGTTAATCACATTTTCATTTCTGCATCTTTGGCCTAATGACGGCTCCATGTGGCTCTCAATTGAACCTTTGAAGCATGCCTTATATGCAAGCCTAGTAGCACTTTGCCTCTGCGTCTTGACACCTTGACCTACGGAGGAATTTTCCTAAGTGTCCTTTCCCTGCACATGTCTCCTTTCTCTAAGAATGAGTGTGTTCCTTGCGCTTGGAACTAGTATTCCTTGCGACACTCATTCCTCCTTTGTAATGTAGGATTCTTGTATTCTTTTTCAAGCTTTCCAAAATTATTGAAAAAGAAAAAAAAAACAAATGTACCCCAAAAAGAGGATGGGAAAAGTATTTTTTTTTATGGAAGCACAATGAGTTTCCCTTGGACAAAGCACATCCTTTCGTTTGTTTGTCAAGATCTGGGATTTAACATGACCTTAGGAAGTTGTTCTCCTTACACAGATTTGTTTCCTCCTCGGTTTGGTTATTCTTCCAAACATATGGAGAGTTTGCGTTGCCTCCTGCATCGTGAACTTATGTCAGTACCATGATGCCTGAGTCTCATCATTCATTGTGCTATTGTCCAAGGGAATTTTTATCCAACTTGAGTTGACCCTTCTGTAGTTTGTCTCTTGACCTCATGCCCGACCATCCCGAAATTCCAATCAAGTCCTTGTTTGAAATCAATGAAGTTCTTCGCCTGATCACCGAGATCCTCTTGTTTGTTCCCCGACGAGCCGTCAAAGACCTATGGGTAGTGAATTCGTACACTCACATTACACTCCTACTTGAGATTTGAATATCTTGAAGTTGTTTCTAGAGCTTTGAAGGCCTCATCTCCAACCATAAGGCGTCATTAGCTTCTTGAAGATGGATACTATACATGTATATTTGTTGATTTTGAGATGTAGATCCACTATGTATTTCTCGCGGATACACTTTATATAGTTATATGACATGGATCTGCAGTGTATTTGATTGGAAACCATGATTTATTTCATCCTGAGCATGGGTATGCCTACCTCGGTGAGACAATTATTATTTTTGCAGATGGCACCTCCCGAACTCTGGTCCCGGGCTCACTCGCTTCATACGTTGGTGAAAATTTGTAATGTATTTCGTCCATTAGACTCTCTTATGACCTCACACATTAGGGGGCATCTATTATAACCCTAAATTGCACCACATATGCATACCTGGAATCATGCCATCTTACTTGCTATTTTTTCCAAGCCATCATTGAAAGCTCTTCTTAAAAAACACTATTTTTGATGATGTACACGCCCTGCATCACTATTTCCTAGGTAAACATGCTTGATGCACCTTTAAATCTCATGTATGTATGCTAGATGCACCTTTACAACCCACGTGTACCCACAAAAGTTACAAAAAATAAAAAGTTGCAAGGGGATACGGGCTTTTGGGTAGTTTCCCAGCCAATTGACCGCCCATAGCCCGTCACCCAACTGAATAACTATCATTTTGGAATATAAAAGAAGGTGTTGGGATCCCATTACCACAAGAAGCATGAAATCCGTGAAACTCTGCCCATTTCATAATCCCCCCTTGCCGCAATAATTTGTAGCCACATTGTGAGTTTTGAGCCAAAATTCCTTATTCTAGCCTTTTTCCTCCATTTGCAAGCCTATGCCATTTCCCTAGAGAGAATTGAAGAGGAGAAAGATACATGGAAGCAGTTGGAGCTTGGTGAAGAGGAGCCAAGGAACCGGTTTGATGAGTAGTCACCAATCTCATTTTGTAAGTGACTTTGTGAGATTAATAGAAAGAAGAACTTTTTTCGTCCCGCCATATGATGTGTTCAAATATTTATGTTTGATTTACATTTTGTTATGACATATAACCTACTAATTCATATATAGAATGCATGTTCATAGTTTCTTGTTTGTATTTTAGTGAATGCAGGTCAGCCTTGGGAGGATATTTGCAGTCAAGGAACAACTGAACGTAAAGGGATCGACACTGGACGCAGAGTTTAAGGTAAGACTACCAGATCCCTATACTTTGTACTTTATGCATGAATGTGGGGTATTGTCGGGATAGTTGTTAAAAGTATGAGACTTTAGACGGTTAGCTCTGCGTGCACTTTAGAACTCTAGTGTAGTACATAGGGGGTTTTCCCACTATAGGGCAACATTTGTAGAGTAGGGAATTCATTTCAAGGAAGCAAGATAACACACAAATCGAGAAAAGGGTACAACATTTATTGCAGATCGTACTATATGGATTGAGTAGGTCGTACAACATTAATACAAGAACATAAATCGATGAGAGGTACAACACTTTTAGGAGGTCATACTGTACGGATTTTGTGGTGACCGTACAACAAAAATTTGGCATGGAAATCGAGGGAAAGTACAACAAGATTAATCAGGTCATATTGTATGGATTTTGATAGTCCGTACTGCTGTTTTAGTTGCATAGAAATCAAGAATATGTTTGTGGGTATTTTATGAGCATTTTTGGCACATTTCCCAAGGCATTCGTACAACATTTAATGCCTAGAATTATGTTGTATCATTTGGTACAGATTTGTAGGAAACTATACAATAGAGAAGAGGCATAAAAATCGAGGAGCAGACTTGCACTTGTGTGTAGGAAATTTTGGCACGAATTTCAATGAGTTTGGCTCATATTTTATGTGAAATCTTGGCACAGTTATCGAGATAAGTTTGTCATTAAATTTTTGAATATTAATATGTTGTAAAAGAAATTTGTTTGAAACTCACAAATAACACAAATTCCCTCTCTCACTAGTTTTCCCCTTGTGGGTTTTTCCAGGGTCGTTGTTAGACCAAAAATCACTGTGTTAAATTTATGAGTATTGTGTTGTTGATATGTTTTTATTTTTGCATTAAGGATTGTTCAAAATCCTCGTTTCAGTTCTGAAAATTTGTATATATTTTGAGTTTACTTGGCTGTAATTAAACTGGGTTTGGGCATTAAACAGTGTTGAAAATCACCGAGACTTGAAGCTGGGTGCGGTCTGAAATTTTACATGTGATCCTCCAAGGTATGATGGACAAAATGATGTAGGTTATTTTATAAGAGAATTTGAATTGAAAATATCATATCAACATATATTATTAGCTTTAGATGTTGCGCTGAAAGCAACCCCAGCAAGATTGTGGGCCACAAATACGGATGGAATAAGATATTGGAAGCAATGTAGAAGACTATTACAAGTCATGTTCGAGACAGAGAATGAAGATACTATGTAGAAGTATATAGGATCAAGTTTTCCAGTGGAGCATGTTACACAGTCTATTGTGACATGGAATAAATTACCCAAGAAAGAATGGACACATTTGTTTGTACACACCCTAGACACAATCCCAAAGAATTGATACTTAGAACTGGAAGTGCGCAAAGAAACTGTATATTGGGAGGAATTGACATAAAATTTTAAGGTAACCTTTAGTTTTGAAGATGATTCTCATTTAATTGACTCATCTTTCCAGGTCATCAAGAACAATATTTTTTCAGCAGAAGACTCGATAGAACTAGTACTTGTATGTAGCATGCACATATATTCTATGACAATTGAAGTTTTGTGTTGATATAATGTTGTTGAAGAGGACCAAGAGGAGGACGAAGATCCCATAATTGTGAAAATAACATAAATTGAAGGAGAGAGCGTAGTAAAAATACCACAACTTGAATCGACCATATATGCAAAACCATTGAGAACACATAGAGTAAATATTGGTAAAAATGAGAAGCCCAAATTTGAGAACATAGGAGACTATTGGAATCATGGGACTATGGAGACTATAGTGAAATTACTGCAAGAGTATCAAGACCTGTTTTCGATTAATTTTTCATATATGAAATGGATTGCTGGGGAGTTAGGAGAGATTAAGATTCATTTGAATCCATATGATAATCCCGTGAAGAAGAGGCCATACAGATTGAACCCGATGCATAAGCATAAGGTGAAAGTGGAGACAGTCAGGATGTTGGAAGCCAAAATTATTTAACCTATTGCAGAGTCAAATTGGATCATTCCAATTGTAGTTCAGAATAAGAAGACAAGAGGGATCATAATTTGTGTAGATCTGAGAAAATTAAATGATGCATGCTTACATGATCCATTTCCTACACCATTTGCGGATGAAGAGTTAGAGAACATAGGAGGAAAAGAAGCCTATTCTTTCACTGACAGATTTTTAGAGTATCATCAGACCAAGATTGCAAAGGAAGATAGATATAAGAACACATTTGCGCCAGAATGGGGGTGTTACCAGTACACAATGATGCCTTTTGGATTAAATAATGCACCAATAGTATTCTCTAGAGTGGTTGTAGCAACATTTAAAGAATTCATCCATAAGTTCTTAAAAGTATACTTAGATGATTGCACGGTGTTTATCTTGTTGAAAGATCATATTGAGATTTTGCGCTTAATGATGGATAGGTGTAGGCAGTTTCAGATATATTTAAATTTAAAGAAGTACATTTTGTGTGCATCGTTTGGTATATTACCGGGCCATGTAGTGTGTAAGAAATTATTGTTAGTGGATCCTGCGAAGATTGTTGCGATTGTTGATTTACCATCACTGACTTTAATGCGACAAATACGAGAAACGTTGGGGCATACAGGGTACTGTAGAAATTTCATTAAAGGATAACGTAGATTAAAGCCCCTATGGAAAGATTACTAAAGAAGGAGAATATGTTTCAATGGAGTGAGGAGTGTTAGGAAGGTTCAAATACTTTGACGCAGAAATCAATTACCTCGCTAATTTTTATATTTCCATATTGGAAGGAGTTTCATGTTGATGTGGATGCGCCATCTGTAGCCTTAGGAATAGTATTATCTCAGCCCAAAGAAGTAGATATAGATCATCCCATTTCATTTGTGAGCAGGAAGTTGTCAACTACAAAACAAAACTATATGACTACAGAACATGAAGGATTAGCAATGGTGTATGCATTGCAGAAATTCAAATATTACTTGTTGGGTTCACACTTTAAGATGTACAAAGACCATTATGCGCTAAGATGTATGGGAAATAAGCCATTGTTGGGGGGGGAGAATATGCATATGTATATTATTTTTTCAGGAATATGAATTTGAGGTAATTGTAAAACAAGGGAAATTTAATTCATGACCTAATCACCTATCACGTATACTGTTAGGAGAAGATGCAGGAAAATTGGATAACATCTTACTAGACACACACTTATTTTCAATACAAATGGTTGATGACTATTTTGTAGGCATAGTTCAGTTCTTGAGTACAGGAGTAACCCCGCCTGAGTTTACAGTTACACAAGAGAAGCACTTAGTAGTGAAGGAATCAGACTATCAACTCATAGTAAGAAATTTGTATAAGTTAAGTGAAAATGGTACTCTATGATGATGTGTATTATAACATGAAAGACATATGATATTGTCAGAGGTGAATGAAGGGGTTGCAAGAGGACACTTCATAGGCAAAGAAACAAATCAGGAGATTTTTCACACAGGATTGTGGTGGCATACCCTTCATAAGGATGCCAAGGAATTTTGTAAGACTTGTGATGTTTTCCAAAGAATTGGGAAGAATTCCAAGAGAGATGAGATGCCCTTAGTACCACAAGTGACATTGAAAGCTTATGATAAATGGGAAGTGGACTTTGTTGGGCCAATAAATCCACCAACGAAGAGATCAGGAGCTAGATACATCCTCATTGTGATAGATTAATTGAACAAATGGGTCGAAGCATATATAGTAAGAGATTGCAACATTGGTCTAGCTGCATGATTTTTGTTTGAAAATGTGGTGACAAGGTTTGGATGCCACAGAATACTTATGAGTGATCAGGGAACTCATTTTTTGAATAAGACAATTGCAGCTTTAACATAGGAGTTTCATATTCATCATCATAAGAGCACAACATATCATCCTTAGGAAAATGAACAGTGGAAGCATTCAATAAGATACTATAACATGCACTGAAGAAGGTATGTAATATAATTCGAGACGATTGTGACTTGAAGATTCTTAAAATATTAGGGACGTATAGGACTACAAGTAATAAGTTGACAGGACATACCCCATTCAGACTAGTGTATGGCCAAAATTTTGTTATTCCTATGGAATTCATAGTACCGAGTCTGGGCATTGTTGTGCTGACAGAGCTTATAGATTTTGGTGTTTTGGCGAAGAGATTGTCAGAGCTAGTAGAGCTAGAAGAGGACTGGTTTGTCGCAGATTTCCATCAACATGTTCAGAAAGCATGCGAGAAATCATGGCATGACATACACATTAAAAAAAAGAAGTTTCAGAGAGGAGACTTAGTTTTTATTTATGAAAACAAGTTTTTGTAGCACCTCAAAAAGTTCCATATGCATTGGTTAGGTCCATATGTGATAAGGTTTGCGACAGATGCAGGTGTTGTTCAACTAGCTAAACTAAATGGAGAAGTTATGGAAGGAATAGTTGACGGTAGTTGGCTGAAACTCTATAGGGACAACCACACTTTATGCACTATTTAGAGCACATAGTATGTGTACCATAGTACTTGTATTATGTGTATTATAGAAGAAAAATACGAAGAAAAGAAGAAAAGAAATAAAAGAATTTGAAGGGTGAAGTGATGCATCCTTATAAACGACTAAGGAGATAAAGCCAAAAAGTGTTGCAGAGATGTGGAAAGAGGAAGGAACTATGTACATGAAGTAATATTGGAGTGTGATAGATATTTTCGCAGAGGGGGATAAACACATTAAAGAGCATCCATGATGGGACAAGCATTAAAGAGCGATCATAACAATGAAGTAATGGAGACACATAGCCATAAATGGAAACCGACGATGAGAATGTGACCGATTGGAAAGATATTGACCATGATCCATATAATAAGTCAAATTTATTACAAAGTATGGAAAGAATTGAATGTGAAGTAAAAGTTGGATTAGACTACAGGTTTGGGTGTGAAGAATAGAAATAACTGGGGACAAGTGATGCAATCATTTGAAGGGTCGATGGAATGAATTTATTGTCATTTGAGTCTTCATATAGAGCAGTGAGAGTAGAGAGGCATATGAACATAGACAAAGATGAAAAATTTGGTTTCGAAGCAAGTAGTTACAGAAAGAAATGGCGCCACCGAAGACAGGAGAATCTTTTTCATTGACGAAGAAACAATGCACCAGGTAGAAATCGATACATGTGACTGAGGAAACATAGGGAGCATCAGCATCAGGGTCAACCCTGGTTCACTATCCAAGGGATTATGTACCACTAAGGAAGCCAACAACAAAGTAGTTGAAGTTACAAAAAGATCCAAAGTATGAACTTGTCGAGCCAAAAATTCCACAAGGTGTGATCATTTAAAAATATATGCTCAACACAGTAGGAAGCTTGAGGCATGCACACCACGACTTGAAAGATGTGAAGAATTTTCCATAATTGGCTCCGGATAAGTACAAAAGAATAAGATTCACCCCAGATTAACAAGAAATCATATTAGAGCCACAAGAATGGGTGACGGGGCTGGAAAAGATAGGTATTCTGAACCTTTTTGATATTTCACATTTTAGAAAGAGCACAGACATAAATATTTGTTGTTAAGTTATTACATAGTTGTGTAAACAGAGGATTTATATAGTTAGATAGACCGGTATCCATAGACACATAATTGATTGCATGGATAACCAAGTTTCCATAAAAAATGGAAGACCCATCACTATTATTCATAGATAAGACAAAGGAGAAAGCATTGGCAGAAAGAATGAAGGACAAGTACAACACATTCAAAGGTGCCCGTGATCTGGATGTTTCAATCAACAACAATGATACAGTCTAGTTCATAATGCAGGTGTTGGAATGCAAGTTGTTAAGGAAATGTCACAAGGATTAGGTATTAGCAGGTGTGATAGCGACAACTGAGAAGTGAGTAGCGAGAGTTCAAATGAGCTTGGAAATGTTCTTGTTTAACCAGTTCTTGATAAATTGCAAGGAATCTCAAGACAAGGGTATGGAATGTCATTATGCACGACTGTTAATAATGATAGCACTTGTGGCTTGGAGGGAGCCATAGGATACTCATTTTATGGGAGCTGGGAAGAAGCCATGTCTAGTAGAAAGATATGTAAACTTGTGGCATAATGTGCACACAAGGAGAGGCAACTAGATAACAACATTACATTCTATGTATACAAGGAAGTAATTCGGGTGAGTATCTAGAATACACTGTGCATACTACCGCAGGTAACAGAAGCATACAAGGGGATTGCATGCTTCAAAGATAGAAGACATAATATGTACATTCACGCTAAGAAGGAACCAGAGTAGTAGTGGTTTCCATGCAGATACAAGTTGACAGAGGTTGACATGGGACAAATCATATAATACTAGGAGGATGAATGGAAATCCCTACCACCAGAAACAGAGAATCCAGAGAAACAACAACTAGAAATATAAGAAACAAGAGATGATGAAGAAGAATAAGAACATGAAGAAGAAGGAAATGGCATAGGAAGAACACATAAGATAGTAACGCACCCATGAGAGAAGCGAAAGGAACATGATATGGAAATATTATTACTGCAACGAAAGAAGAGGAAAGCAATCAAGAAAGTGACCATTCAGTCCTTGTAAGAGGATAACTTAGAAAATATTGTGGATCAAGTAAAAGAGGTTATAGAGGCATCTTTTGAGTGAGTGACATAGAAGCAAGAAGAAAGGAACTTGGACATACAAGTGGAAATTACTACACTTCAATAGATTTTGGACACAACCAAGATTGTGAAAGTCAAAACAAGTGAACATGATCGAATAGAGAGCACAAACAACATGAGAGAGGTGTAACAGATGATGCCTCACCCATCTATGACATTTGGAGAGAAACATGTGATGAATATAGATGTGAGAGGTTTAGAGTTCCCTACGTCATAATTACAAGAGCATGCAAAGGAACTTAGTCATATTGACTTGGTGCTATGTCAATTGTTGGTAGAAGTGTTACATGGTTTGCAGACGAGCTTGACGCAGAAACTAAAATTGTGCGTAATGTCAACGACTATGGAGTTGACAAAGACAATCATAAATAAGGATGTGCTACAAGAATAATATGATTAATTTAGGCTAGGGAAGGATGAGGCCGCACAAAGGAAAGAGAGAATGTAACAGGTGGTCAAGGGGATTTATAATATTATTCCATAAATGTCTAGGGAGGAAGACACCCCATTAGAAGAACAAGTGAAAAATATCAATGAATCCATTCATGGCTTCTGCATAAATATTACTAAATTTGAAGCATGTCATATACCGACCACTCCAGTGGAGGAAATGGAGAAAAGGGAAAAGGAAACAACATCAATAATCCATAACATAAAAAGTATGGAAGCAGAGTGTGTCAAGCTATATGTAAAAATCACAGGTATATGGACTCAGTTGATAGAAGACATGGAATTGCAAGAAATCGGGCAGAAGTTAGAAGTTGGGCAGGACAAGGGGAAGAAGTTTAAGTAATGAGCACATTACACTAGCATAGATGATGGCAGCAATGGAAGAGAATATAAAATTGTATTCAAAGATGAATTAGATGAGTGAACAGTAGTAGGCTCGTGCACATAAGATCGAAACACTGTAGGAAGCATCATACAAGGTGACAATAGAAGTAGCAGCTACACACGGCGTGGTTTAGCAGGCAGTACAAGAAAGTGTAGAAAAGTTGAATATCGACCTTACTATAGAGATAGATAAGGAAATTGTGCAACAAGAAACACAAGCAAGAGAAAAGATCACAACTGCAAAGGAGACATTTCAAAGGTTCATGGAGACCTGGAAGAAAGCATGAAGTGGATCAAAAAGAGCCATGGGTGAGTGTCGTGGGCCTATTGGAGTAGGAAATTTTGGGTAAGTTTTGGAATCGTGCAAGAGAAAACCGCGCGACAAGTCAGCAAAGAAGAAACACGTGCAAAAGACAGTTAACGCATATTCAGGAGCCAGTCCATGGAAGGTGGAAGTTAGGTAGTAGTAATTATACCATTTGGTCCATTTTGTAACAAGCTAAGCCCTAGAAACAATGTATAAATATGTATTGGTTTTGGGTAGAAATAAGGGAAGTGACAGAGGTGAAAAGGAGTTGAGTGTACACTTATGCGTGAGAAACTAGGGAATTTTTTGGTAGAACTGATGTATCTTATTTGAGTGTAGTGCGTACCTATTGTAAGGATTGAACATGAATGGATAATATAAGAAGCCATCCATTGTGGATGTAGCCCAGTTTGAGGTGAACCACGTTAAATATTTGTGCCATGGTGTGTGTTTTTATGATGTGTTGATTTACTCAGTTTAATAGATGTTGAATGGTTGATATGAATATGTATCTAATATTTAAGTGCACATTTTAAATAAGATAAATCTGTCATATGTTATGATGTTGTTATGACTTTTTTCACAAGGTATATTGCATGTAGAATGAATGAATGTTATAATGGTCTCGATTCCCTTCATGACTACAAAATCCCGGTTCATGTGGTCCCCATAGGTACGTCAGGTGAGACTTCACCTGCTTGCAGGTGATTCCAAAAGGGTCGGTATCTTGGGATTTGTTGGTGAATTAATGTTGAATAGTGTGTCTACACACTGTGTGCCAACAAATGACTCGATTTCTCAGCCTATATGTTGCTAGAAAAAAAAACATGTATTTTCTTTTAAAAATAATTATTTTAATTTATTAACATTATTTACAAATATTATAATCTCTTCCATTTAAATTATGTAATCCAAAAAAAATTATTTATATCATTTAGTTATAATATGTTCATAGACTTAGTAGCAGAGTGTCATTGATTATGTGATATATATCTCTGTATACAACCAAATAGTAAATTTTGACCTCTTAAATGACCATGAGATTTCACTCTAATCATAGGATTTTAACCCGAACTCTAAACTTTGTCATGCAAAATACCCTTGTTGAAGAGAATTCTCATAACCAAAAACACTTGATCTTCTACAAAAATAAAGTTGATCTTATAAAAGGATTTAAATACTAAACTAAATCTCCTATCAAATAAGAACAATATTGGCCATATCTATCATAATTTTAAGAAAACCCTCTCCACTTCCATAAAAAAATTCTCTATTGAGGTGTTATGTAAAAACACAAATAAAATTACCAACACTTGGTATGATAAAGAGTGTAATCTTGCTAGAAAAGACATTAGGGATGCTTCTAATGAATCTTAAAATCCAACAAGGTAAATAGATACAAAGACCTAATCAAAAGGAAAAAAAAATGGATAAATATAATGAAAGAGAAACTTTTGCACCTATATAAGCTAGATCCTAAGAAGTTCCAAAGGCATTTTTTTACTCTTAAAATTAAAGAAAACAATATGATTCCCTTGAGGGACTTGAATTCTTACCTTAAAAGTATTTAAAAGTCGCTAATGTCATAGACAACATGCATACTATTAGTACAAATGAAGAATATTTTTTAATATATGGCATAGAATTTGAGGTTAAGTGGCTCGTAGAAGGGAAAGCTAAGGACATCAAAGGCTACCAAGAAAAAATATAAAAACTTATAGGTCCGACCCTCATCCCTCACATCCATTAGCTCTTCAATTTAGCTATCAATTAGGGATTCCCTAATACCTTTACACAAAGCCTCATCATGCCTATTTTAAAAATTGGGGATACAAACAATTCCTCTACCTATAGGACCATTATGATTATCCCCTTTTTAGTGAAGTTATATGAAATTGTTTTGGAAAAGAATTTAAGCATATGGCTAGAAAGTCATGTAAAAAGAGCTAAAAGACACGGAAAATTTAGGAGTTATCATTCAACTATGGACTACCTTGTTATTCTTTGGATCATTGTAGAGGAGTGTTGCAATAATAAAACCAATCTCCTATGTTGATTCATTGAATTTAGAAATTCTTTTGACATAGTGCCTAGGAATAACCTTTGGAATAGGTTAGAAGATCTACAACTTCCCCTGAAGTTCAAAGATATTGTGATAAGGTTGTACAAGAACATTATTGCCAATTTTAGGAATGTCATTGAGGGCTAGTAAGAATAAATTAATTTTAATATAGGAGTTAAGAAAGGAGGTACCCTATCCCCTATCTTTTTTGGCATATACATTGAGAAGTTAAAGGGTTTTTTGGAAGAAGAAGGTTTTTTCAGCTTGACTCTCAGTGGTATAATCATTGTCCTTTTGATTTACACTAATGATATCGTTCTTATGGCAAGGAGTCCCTATGATCTCGACAAGAAATTAAAAATCCTCAAGGATTTATTTTCTAGTATGTGTATGATTGTTAACATTGAAAAACAAAAAGGTTATGATCATTCAATCGAAAAGGAACACTTATGCTAATTTAGTGTATGACAACAACAACTTGGAAGAAGTGACTTCATATGAATATCTTGGAATCGATCTTCGTTACAAGCTTAATTGGAGCTATAGGATTGAAAAAATAATATATGGAGGGTGGAAAGATTATTATGAGTTTGAAAAAAATTGTATGTCAATAGACCTATTACTATGGAATAAGAAGAAACTCCTCTTTGAGACTCACATCTCACGTTATATTATATGGTTGTGAAGTTTGGGGATGGAACATCTCTAGATAATAATGGAGAAAAAATAAGCAAATACAAAAGCATTTTATAACTTGCAATCTCAAAATTAAAGGAAATACACCCTATCATATCCTCCTCATAGATGTGAATATTCCCCCCACTAAGAGTGTGGCTATCACTAGGTACCTAATGTACAAGAACAAAATAAACAACATGGAAGATACTTTCTAAGATATCTTAAAACCCCAATCAAAACCACCTACAACTCAAGTGGGGTGGCATAAAGGTTCCAAGTCTTAGCTAAATACATGGAGAATAAAGAATGGGGTTAATCTATACAATAATGATAATATTAAAAATATTGATGTATCTAAATTCAAAGAGAAATTGTTGTGTCATAAAGAATTAAGGGATAAAAGAAAATTAAGATACTATAAGGAGGTGATCAACCCTAATCTAGAATATTAAAACTATGTCTATGTTTTGACTAGCATAAAGAAAAAAATCAGCATTGCTAAAATAAGAACAGATTCTCATGAGCTCCATAGTGACATACTAGTAGAATTCCTAAAACGTTGTTGGTTGAATTTTTTTTTCATCTTTGCAACAATAAGAGGGTTAGAGATAAAAATCACTTTCTCTTAGAATGTCCTGCATACTTCTACATTAAATCACAAAGGATTTTCGAGCACAAAAATAAAATTCTAAAGAAAACTAAGTAACTCCTTACCTTTCTTAAGATTAAATAGATCAAATTTGATCTTAGTGGAAATTAACCATTATCATCATCACCATCATTAAATTACTCTTTTAAATATATATTAAAATTAAATTATTAAATATAAAAATACTACATCTTAACTTTTTATAAATTTAATAATAAACAACAAAACATAAATATTATAAATATAGTAACAATTAACAAAATAGAAATAATCACCCTAATTAAATTACTCTTTTAAATATATATTAAAATTAAATTATTAAATACAAAAATACTACATCTTAACATTTTATAAATTTAATAATAAACAACAAGCATAAATACTATAAATATACTAACAAATAACAAAATAGAAATAATGATATTTTTTAATGGTAAGTTTGCTGGTTATACATAACTATATATACAAATAAACAAAGTCAATAAAACTATTAATTTATTTTAATATTTAATTCAAACAAAGTCAATAAAACTATTAATTTATTTTAATATTTAATTCAAACAAAGTCAATAAAACTATTAATTTATTTTAATATTTAATTTAGAAGTGCACCAACTTGATTATTGAAACTTTAGGAAAAAAAATAAAAAATAAATAAATACATCAAAATCTGGCATAGAGAGAATTTAAAAAAATATTTGAAACGATTTTAAAAAGAAAAAACTGTATTAAAATATAGTTTGAGAATGTAAGGAAAAAAGATAAGGTAGAACAATTTTAACAAGAGGGAAAATTAAGTAAGTCAAGGCTTATATTAAGAAGGTGTTCCGAAAAATAAAGATAGAAGAAATGAAATGATACAATATTTAACTTCACCGTCTATATATAAGGAAAGATGGGAAGAGTTAGCTCCACCCATGGACCTCTTGTTCACTAGCACAAGATTGAAAAATATTAAAATTTAAAGTTTTTCTTTAAAATTTAAGGTCTCAGATCTCGTTGCAATGACGACGAGGGAGGATGACATCACTACCATTTAACATTTTTGGCGGTTTTTAGTGGTTGTACTAGCATTTTCTTTCTCATTCCTTTTAAGTTTGAGATTTTAGATCTCAGATTTCATTGCAATGAGGATGAGGGAGGATGGCATCACTACCATTTAACATTTTTTTTAGTGGGTGTAGTAGCATTTTATCTCACTACTTTAAGTTCAAGGTAGGTTTTTGTTTTTGGTCAAATATGATGTATATATTTATTAAAATTATGAATTTAGAAAGGAAATAAAATTATTTTATACTTGTTGAAATTTAGCCTTAAAATACCATTCACATGGAGCATACTCATAATTAGAACCTCACAACAACCATTATTAATTGTAGAAATTCCAAACCCTAATCTCCAACCACTAGCTAGATAATCAAACACCAACATTGACAATGGAATTGAAACACTTAGATGTATTTAAATGGATCTTTTAGGATTACCAAACATGCATCATGCCTTTCCCTAGATATATATCTCTAGGAGGGGTCTTGAAACAATGTACAACTTGACAATGGAGGGTTAGGGTTTATGCCTTTAGGCCATGCATATGATTCTATCTAGGTAATGACATTTGGCCAGGCTAGTCATTCTGATTGTTTTCATGTGATCCTCATTCATGCTTGAGTTTGAAGCAGACTTGTTATGGGTGGAGAGAGGTTGCTTCCTAGGAGAGTTTCATGGATGATGTAATATCCCTAATAAAGATATTATGATTTTTCTGTGAGTGTTTATTATTTATTATTGAGTGGTTTCGTCAAATAGTTCTTCCTACATATGATTTATTGCCCAAACTTGATATATAATTTTTCACAAATAGATTGCATGCACTTTTTGATAAATATTTTTATCGAGCATATTGCATATACACATACCATGGAAGAGACAATGTTGGCACTTTTATTATTATGGAATTAGGGATACAATGAACTATCTAGGGGCTGCTACAACAACTACAAAATATCAGAAAAACACACAATATGTAGACAAAACCTTGAAATAGTGCCACAACCTCTTCAAGATAGTTGGATCCTCTGCAAAATACTTTTCCAAGAGAACTCAGGTTCCACCCAACTGATCGTTGTTCTTCAAATATACTCGATTAAGTAGTTATGAAACGACCATTTCCTCAAACCCTCGCTGCTCCAAGATATGACCCGTGGCCCCCCTTTTCTTTTCTTTGTGGTTTGTTGATAATGGGTGGGACGACCCTCACAGTCCCCCTTATCTTCTCGGTCTGCAATAGAAGGGATATGGATCCCTCATCGATGCCTCCCAGCCTCCCTAGGAACCCACACAACTCACAAACATATTTGGAAATGACCACAAGCCTCACATATCTATTGCTAGGTGTATAAAACCCTTCAATGATTCTCCAACGACCTCTCCAAGAGCCACCATCCCACAAGAAACCCTCACGGTTTTCTCTATATACCACTGGCCTGCTGAGTATGAGATCGAACCTATTAAAAAATGTATTCTATGAGCCTCCTAAGCCCATCATTCCTCCACACACTGTAGACAAATCATAAGCTCAAGCTCAAATAGAATTTCCGGATGGGCTCTCTTTTTCGTCTAGCGAGAGTGGGTGTTGCACCACCGAAACTGTATAAACAATGGAAGGGTTTTTACCAAAACCCCAATGAAAATGTTGGCTACAAAAGCAATCCAATAAGATGTCAAATCATGATGCTAAAGTGAAGAGTTACCCCTCTATTTTTTATTCCTATGAGCCTTATAGATCTTTCCCCTTTTTACCAAATCAAACCTCACCCTTATTTCTCCTTTAATTTTCACTTAAACATAAAATAATAGTCTTGATGTTTAAGTAATTAATAATTTATTTTTATTTAATGTCACTTTAAAAACATGACACTTTCTAACCCAGTGACACTAAATAAATCCACGTGACTTCCTTTTTCCATTGACTATAGCCTACGAGAGTCATATAGGATACTAAGTCATCCTCTGTCATGATCAATCGGAAGGGGAAATTATAATCCTCCCTTCTCAATATTGTTTTTCCTCAAACAACTGCAAATCAGGATACTGTAAGATGTGATCTCCCTCCCAAATAACTTACTATGCGGTCAAACCTCTCCAAATGATAAGGTACTCTCGAATGAATTTTCTCATTAGTCTCCTCTCTCTAACATCAACAACCTTCTTTGGAGTTAGAACCAACTACCCCTCCTCATCCAGTGGAGGAAGGTTTGTTGAGGTGGTGACCTACTGTCCCAACGCTTTCTTGAGGAAAGATACATGAAATATGTTGTGGATGCTGCTACCCTCTAGAAGATCCAACTCATATGATACCTCTCTGAATCTCTTGATCACTCTATAGGATCCTTGGAAGTGAGGCTTCAACTTCTATGTGCCACTCTTCTTCAGTGAAGACTGTCTGTAAGGTTGCAACCTGAGAAATTCTAAGTTCTCAATCTCAAAGATGTGCTCCACTCAGTTCCTATCTGCATACATCTTCTACTGTTTCTGTGTGACCTGTAAGTTCTACTTCATAACCCTCAAAATATCATGTCTGTCCTGCAACTAATCTTTGCCATTGGGGGCCCTTCTCTCCCCAAATTCCAAATTCAGAAATGATGGGGTATCATAGCCAAACAATTTCCTGAATGGACTCATCACGATGGACATGTGGTAAGTGTTATTATAACAATGCTCCCTTATTTGAAACCACTTTACCCATGCTCTCTGCTATCCTGACAAATAATTATGTGGATATTGCTCAACCATTTTTTCATGATCTCCATATTCCCATCTATCTGAGTATGATAACTAGTGTTAGGTGTTAACGCCATCCATGATAATCAGGACAACTCTTTCGAAAATGTGTTGAGAAACCTGTTGTCTTGGTCACTCACAATGTATCTTGGATGACCATGTAGCCTGAACACCTCCTTGAAGAATATGTATGCCACATGAGATGCGCTATACTATGAAGGAATGGTGAATAAATGCACATAATTGGTCATTATTTCCACCACCACATAGATACAGTCCCTTCCATGTACCTTTGGTAACCCTATAATGAAGTCCAGGGAGATGCTCTCTCACTTCTGCTCTGGAATATGTAGTGGCTGAAGTAAACCTGCATGGTGTGCAATTTATGACTTTTTCTGCTAATAGGTCATGCACTCCCTCACATATCGTAGTACATACTCCTTGAGACCCTTTGAAGAGAATCTCTCCCTCACCTTCATGTAAACCTTCAAATACCTTGGGTTCCCTATCAGTGGTGTGTCATGAATTACTCTCATAATCTTATCCTTGAACGTGGACTTAGGGACAAGATAGATCCTCTCCTTGTAGTAGATGATGTCATCCACTACCCTATACCTGCCATATTGGATAATACCCTCCATCAACTCACAAGAGAATATATTCTTGGAGTACTCCACCAAGAGAATAGACTTCCAATCTACTAAGATATTTGTAATTGAGAAGGTTGTAGATGTCCTGGAAATAGCGTTAACAACTACATTATTATATCCCTTTACATACTTAATATAAAAGTCATATGCCTTGAACTTACTCACCCATTTTTGCTTCCTCTTGCTCAAGTTTCTCTGCTCCAATAAATACCTTAGGTTGTTGTGGTCAGTCCTCACAACAAAGCATCCTCCCACTAGCTATTGTCTAAATTTGGCCAATGCATGCATGATGACCAACATCTCTTTATCATAGATGGAGTAGATAATTTTTGGCTCCCTCAACTTCCTTCTCTCAAAATCTATGGGACGTTGATTCTGCATCAACACTGCTCCTATCCCTTATATGGATGCATCACACTCCAACAAAAATGGTTGAGAGAAGTCTGGAAGTGCTATCACTGTTGGGTATGTGTTATATTCTTTGCATGTGTGTGTGTGGGCACGTCGGATTCGACAACTGCGTCTGTCATTTTTTCTATTTTAGCGGATTTTTCTATTTTTAGTGGTTTTCTATATTAATCCTGGATTAAGAGATTAGGGTTTTGGTATCTATAGAATACCTAAAAACATTGTATATATATTGTATGGTGAATGGTTAAATTAATACAATGAAGCTTTGAAAGGTTTTCTCTCAGTTAAGGGTTTTCGGTATAAATATCTGTGTACTATGTGTATGAGCCATTGATTAATTTCCGTTTTGCTTAAGAATCTATATGCATTTATTTACTTCACAGGTTTAAAACTTACATGTGGTATCAGAGCTCGTTTTTGGTTTCAGAGGGACGCCTTTGCTGCTAAGGGTTTGGCTCAGTCTTGATAGATCAAGTTTATCTTGGGTCTGTGATAAACATGGGTTTAGTGGGAGCTTTTGCAGTGGTTATTCGAATGTAGAAAGAGGAATGGTGAGCTCTTCTAGAATCGAGCTAGAGAATTTCAACTGTAAAAACTTTGAGCTATGGAAGCTGAAGATGGAGGACCTTCTTGTAGACAAAGAAAAATGGATCATTGTGGATATTGGTACACAACCTACTGGTACGCAACCTAATGGCACATAGACGACTAGTACACAACCTACTAGTGCACCACCTACTGGAATGTCGAAGGAAGATTGGGAGAAGTTGGGCATAAGAGAAAGGAGTACTATTCGATTTTGCCTCGCAGATTTGGTGTTGTTGAATGTCTCAAGAGAATCTACAACCAAGGAACTGTGGGATAAGTTAGGGAATTTGTATCAATCAAAGTCCCTGGTAAACAAGTTGTTTCTTCGAAAGAAGTTGTATCATTTTGGGATGGAATATGGAGATTCTGTGACAGAACATCTAAATGCCTTTAATACTCTAGTAAGTCAACTCGTATCTGTTAATATTAGGATTGCAGAAGAAGATAAGTGTATTACTTTTTATGTTCTTTTCCAGACTCTTGGGATAATTTGGTTGTAGCAATTGGTAGTACCACTCAATCTACATTGAAGTATGAGGATATAGTTTCATCCTTGTTATCTGAAGAGATGAGGTGGAAAAACATGGATGGTCATAGCACAGATGATTTATTTATAAGAGGTTGTACCCAAGACAGGAATCCTGGTAAGTCTTTGGAGGGAAGATCCAAATCTACAAGTAGATCTAAGTCTCCAGAAAAATATTTGAGGAAATGATGGAAGTGTGGTAAAAAAGGGCATTATAAGAAATATTGCAAGTCTAAGAAGGTTGATAAAACAAAGGGATCTGATAGTGCCTCTTTCACAGAGGCGAAAACCTCCACTGAAGAAGGAGGTGATGTTTACCTAGCATCTACAAGTACACATGCTGACCATGATGTATGGTTGATCGACCTAGGTGCATCAGACCATATGACTCCTCACATGGAGTGGTTCTTTGAATATGAAAAATATGATGGTGGTGATGTATTCCTAGGAGATGACTCGAGAACAAAAATCACGGGATGTGGAAGGGTTAATTTGTTGCTAAAATATGGAAGGATTAGAACTCTTCCTGGGGTTCTGCACATTCCAAAACTAGTCAGGAGCCTAATATCTGTAAGAAAGTTGGATGATGCAGGAGTGGATACTGTATTGGGAAAGGGCACTTGCAAGATGGTATGCGGGGAAATGGTGTTGATGAGGGGAGTTCAGTGTAGAAATATATACAAGTTGTTGGGAAGCACTTATACTAATGGGTGTAACAATTATGTTGTCCCTCAGCAGAGAAATGAAGGAGAAAAAACCAATATTGTCCCTGAAAAGAAGACCATATTGTGGCATCAAAGATTGGGGCATATTGGAGAAAAGGGCTTTTGAACACTACACAGTAAATGTATGGTTGAAGGTATGTCTAATTTCACTCTCGATTTTGATTTTTGTGAACATTGCATATATGGTAAACAAAAGCGAGTAAGATTCTCATCTGGTGCTACAAGAGAAAAGGGGATCTTAGAGTTGATACACAGTGATGTGTTTGGACCTGTTCCTATTCCATCCCTAGGTAAATCTGTGTATTATATTTCATTCATAGATGATTTCTCAAGGAACACATGGATTGATTTTATTAGAAAGAAATTTGAGGTATTTGATAAATTTAAAGAGTTTAAGGCCCTAGTAGAAAATCAGACAGAAAAGAAAATAAAGGTTTTGAGGATAGATAATGGTGGATAATTCTGCAGAAATGAATTCAAAGAATTCTGTAAGAAGTGTGGTATAGAAAGGCATAAGACTAATCCATACACACCTCAGCAGAATGGAGTTGCAGAAAGGATGAACAGGACATTGATAGAAAAATCAAGGAGCATGTTTAGTGGTGCCGAGTTAGGACATGAATTCTGGGCAGAGGCAGTGGGTACAACATGTTACCTGGTCAATCGATCACCCTCATTAGTGTTGGATGATAAAACTCCACACAAGGTATGGAATGGTAAGACACTCTCTCTTGAACATATCAGAGTGTTTGCTTTTGATGCTTATGTACATGTTCCAAAGGAAAATAGGAGTAAGGTGGATAATAAAGCTGAAAAGTGTATTTTTATGGGTTATAAAGATGGTGTGAAAGGTTATAAGATTTGGAACCCAGAAACTAAGAAGATTGTTTACAATCAGGATGTTGTTTTTAGAGAGGTAAAAGATGTGTCCAAACAGGAATTATTACCAAGGCAAGACGAACCTGAGCAAATCAAGCTTGAGTTGGATGATGCAAAATTTGAATCATCTGAAGAAGATGAAGCAGAAGAAGAAGAAGAACCTCATACCCCAGTATTGAGGAGATCAGTGAGAGAAAGAAGGAATCCATAAATGTATAGTCCACCTGATTTCCGTTCCAATTTTTCTTTATCTATTACTGATGATGATCCCATAATTGTCAGGGAAGCAATGAATTCAGAGGATAGTAAACTCTGGAAGAAGGCCATGGTTGAAGAAA